>CM076575.1:835187128-835459334 GCA_034641835.2 Pinus albicaulis
GGATTTTCTTCAACTTCCTTACCTAGTGACTTGGTGTTTGCATATTCTTTGTATGAGGTCTCACCTATATAACCAAGACCAGTCTTGTCATATGGTGATCTTTGACTGCTGAGAATAACATCCAGGTTTTGAGAGATTTTCAAGCTTTTGTTTAGCTTATCTAGCTCTTTCCTTAATGAGACAATTTCTGCTTCAATCTTTTCACTGTTTTCATCCTTTTCATTTAGCTGATTGTTCAATACTTCTCCCACTCTTTTTGCTTCCTCTCTTTCAGTCTTGATGAAGATGATTTCCTTGGATAACTCTTGTTCTTCTTCATGAGGTTATCAATTTCTTCTAATGCACTGATAAGTTTTGCTTCAAGATCTACTATACCTTCAACACTTTCTCCTACTTTTTATTTTTGCTGCTCTGATTTGTCTATGTTGGATTCCTCATTTTTGGCTAAAAATAGGATCTCTCTTCAATCATCATTGGAATCATATCCTTCTTCTTCCAAAAAATCATTATCCTCTTTGGAATATAGATTTTAATTTTTCAAATATTTTCCTTTGAAGACCCTTTTTCTGGGTTCTTCTTCATCATCACTATCTTCCCTATAAGGACACGTAGCAACAAAATGCCCTATCTTACCATCGTTAAAACATATGATAGTTAACTTACCTTTGAATTTGGATTTTCTGACTAGCTGAGCCAATTAGCCACTTCATCTACTCGAAGAAAATAAGCAGCAACTATCTTCCTTGTAAGGACACGTAGCAACAAAACGCCCTATCTTACCAGAGTTAAAACATATGAGAGTTAACTTACCTTTGAATTTGGATTTTCTGACTAGCTGAGCCAATTAACCACTTCATCTACTCGAAGAAAATAAGCAGCAACATCTTCTTCATCATTCATTTTCAGGCTTTCAAATTGCCTCCTGAAAGTTTGAAGCTTTGCCTTCCTTACTTTGTCATCTCCTTCATAGTTTCTTATAAGCTTGTCCCACATCTCTTTAGTTGATAGCCCGATTCACTCTACATAACTTTAACAAATTCCGAATTAGATAAGCCAATTAAAATGGAGTTCATAGCTTTTGCATTGGAGGCATAAGCCTTTCTCCCATCTTGATTAGTTGGAGGAGAGGGTGGCACCTTATATCCATCTGCAACAAAGTGCCAAATTTCAGCACCAAGAGACATCAAGTGTGTTATCATTCTCATCTTCCAAAAGACAAAATTTGTTCCATCAAAGAAAGGAATTTTGATTGATGCTTCTAAATTGGCCATGCCATCCTATAAGATCTTCTTCCAGCTGTTAGGCTGTTTTTAAATAAGTTGGTTTTGTTTCCAATTGTTGGAAACAATAAGAGGGGGGGGGGGGTGAACCAATATTTCATTACTTTTAACATTTTTTGTTACTTTGTTAAACTTGAAAACTGAATTCACATCACATAATCAATCATCCACAATGAGTGAACACAAAAATCAAAGTGCAAGTCAAAACTTGAAGACGAAACACTTGAAAATAATCTTCAATTTAATACAATCATTTGTGAGGACACCAATCCTATGTAGGCACCAACTTACAAATTTAGCAGGCTTCAACCTTCCAAGGAGATGACGACACCAATCCTCTTGTAATCACCAACTTACAAATACAATAACCTCCAACTTGCCAAGGAGATAAGGACACCAGTCCTTAATGAGCTCCAACTTCAAGTTTGTTTACTTGTTCAGGAATCAATCCTTAGTCAAAGAAAGTGTGTCTGACACAAGATTGTTGTCGACACACTGAGCTTGCCCTTCAAGACACCAGGACTTGGCCTTCAAACTAGGCTTGAACTATATTTTCAAACAATAGAACTCGGCCCTGTAAAACAACCGGTCTTGGGCCTTAACTTTGGCCTTCATAGAGGCCGAACTTTGGTTCCTTCTGTACCAAAACTCAACCTTCAAGACAGGCCTGTAACTCGGTCTAGAACAGGTATGAACTCGCTCCCCTTTTGTACCATAGCTCAATCTCCAAGACAAGCTTGTAACTCGGCCTAAATAGAGATAGACACGACCTCATTTAGTTTGGCTTTAACATGTATAGACTAGGCTTTCAAGGGGCCTGAATTCGGCCCTCAAAACTACAATATTCTACCCTTAAACTAGACCTCAAACAATCTAGAACTCTTCAAAAGATGTGCCAACACCAGTGTTGCACGATCCTTCCCCCCCCAAGGATCCAAGGTCGGAACCGCGTCCTGTGCCGATCCTTGAGCGATCCTTTGATAGAACCTTGGATCCGAAAATTAGATCCATGGTTCCGTCATTTTGAGGCGATTCTTGGAAATCTGGAACCACACAAGGCCGATCCGCGGTTCCAGATTCTCGATCCGTGAATCCCGGAAAGGATCCTTTGGGGATCCATGGATGTTTAGGCACAGATCCGCATGGATCGCTAGTGGATCCAGAGGGAGATGGGCAGTTCTGCGGGGTTCTAAATTTAAAAAAATATTCTTTGACTTAAGTAAAAGAGACATTCTCCTTTATCTTTCATTTTCATCCTTTTACTTAAATTTTTAACATTACCATGAAATGACTCAGGATGTTTGAGAGTGGTTCCAGACCCATCAGGCTTCATATGGAGAAAATAGGTTTTCATATCCTATTCAAAATTCAACAGACTTAACAGTTTTAAGGAATTCAGGATCAATGAGATTGTGGCTTTTCATTAGATTATATCATGTATGAGGGTATGTGATTGGTATTTAATCAAGAGCACCAAGCCCTCTATGTGCTCATGTACCCTAGTGTTGGTGGTGTTAATTGTTGAACTCCTTTGTCATGGCCTTAGCAAAAAATTACCTTTCAATCAAGTCAAAATCATTGGTCAAGCATGCTAAGCTTTTTCCACCATATTTTAAGGCTTGGATTAGGTAGTTTGATTAAAATTGGGAAATGTTGACTAATATCCCTGGACAGTCGAGGTAGAGGCAAAGGCGAGACAAGAGGAGAAGAATCTAGATTCTAGATGGTTGATGCTCGAATAATTAACCACTGATGTACAATGGATGGCAGATGCCATATCTATCTTGATTTGTATACAAATAGGGATGTTTTCATATCTTCTACAACTAGTTTGGTATTTTGGATCTTTTTTTAATATAAATGCAAATATATATATATATATATATATAGTAGACGGTTCCGAGACGCGCCACTTCCTAGATTTTTGGGAAATGACGCTTCCACATATCCGCTTCCAAAAAACATCCCCGCTTCGTGCAACATTGGCCAACACCCTTCCATAGAAAGATTCTCCAATTCACTTTTTCTCTTCACTTGTTTAGACAGATCCGAGCTGCTTGAGTGAGTGCCTAACTGCTTCTTCCTCACACCTATAGATAGTGTGACTAACCCCCACAAATAGGGCTGACTTGCCCATGACTGGGCTGACTTACCCATGATTGGGCTGACTTGTGTTTGGCAGGGTAATAACTTCAAAAATTCATATCTCCATATCATGAGGCATTAGAAGGTGTGCCATATATCGTTGGAAAGGTCTTAGAATGTACTATTTGGCTATGTAATTTTCTCTTGCGTTTGGACAACCTTTGACATTGATAACAACCATTTTCAACAATCTCCCCCTTTGTTATTGATGGCAACACTTTGATATCTACTTCTTCTGATATCAGCACCCCCTATCTGTGTTTTCCTCATACTTATTGTTGGTTGCTCTCCCAGTTTGCATTTTCTCCCCTTTTCAAATCAATAGCAAAGGGTGCCCCTCCTGAGTTTGTGCTTTCTTTACTGAGATAAAGGAGAGATCACTCCCAAATTCTGCCTAAGATATTCAAAGGTTTCTTTGGGAAGAGGTTTGGCAATGATGTCAACAATTTGTTCTTTGTTGCCAATATATTCCATCTTGACATTCTGCTCAATAACTTGTTCTCTGAGGAAATGATACTTGATTGGAATATGCTTTATTTTTTAGTGCATGACATGATTTTTGGAGATAATCATTGCACTAGTGTTGTCGTAGAAATAACAATGGGCTGATCATATTCCACTTTGATGTTCTGCAAAGTTTGTTTCATCTAGAGAATTTGGTTATAATAGTCTGCTGCTGCTATGTATTCAGCTTCAGCTGTAGAAAGAGAAATTGATGATTGCTTCCCACTTGACCAAGATACAAGGCAATCTCCCAAGAAAATGCACTCCCATTGGTGCTTTTTCTATCATCAAGGCTACCTGCCCAAACAATATCTATGTATGCTGTTAATGTAATCTGTACACTTGGGATACTGAAGTCCAAAATCGAGTGTGCCTTTTAAGTATCGAAATATCTTTTTTACCGCCTGCATTTGTGATTCCTTTGGTGCTGATTGAAATCTTGCAACCATTCCAACTGCCTGCATAATGTTTGGTCTCGAAGCTGTCAAGTGTAGTAGACTTCTGATCATAGACCTGCAAATTGTTGAATTGACTTCTGGGGATTTATCATCCTTGTTTAACTTGCATCCTGTAATCATAGGCGTACTGACTGGTGCACATTCTTCCATTCCAAACCACTTGATCATCTCCTTGAGGTATTTGGTTTGGGCAATGAATATTCCTTCGTTGGTTTGAGAAACTTGTAGTACAAGGAAGAAGGATAATTATCCAATCATTGACGTTTCATATTCCTTTGACATTTCTTGGGCAAATCCATGACTCATATCATCAATATTGCTTCCAAAGATGAGATCATCCACATATACAAGTGTAAGGAAGAAGCATAGAAATCCATGAAAGCATTGTACTAATGATTGCCGAAATGAAGAGATTGAGTCACATTCGAAGCTGGTTTTTCCTTTTGGGTTTCCAAGGTAAACACTGTGTCCATTATGTTGTGAATTGTCTTGCAATCACTGTGTTTATGTTGGGGGTTGTGGGTTAATTTTGTGTGAGGAATCTGCTGTTTTTGTTTTGGTTAATGGATCTTAAGGATGAACTTCAAACTATAGTTTTGATAGCTTTTGCTCAGAAATCCATTTCAGATTATTATAATGTTTTTTTTTCTCTGTGAGAGCCAAGATTGACCCATTGTACAGTCCATCCCAACAGAAAAATTGCCCCTACTCTCTTTTTATTGTGTTCTTGAGATTAATGGCCGTAATTACATAGCTGTTGCAATTCCCTAATGAGTTTGTAATCTTGAAATATCATAAATGACAATCTTTTCCTATTCAACAAGGGGTCATGGACACCTACCATGGTTGCATGCATCTCAGGAAGCCTCTATGCAGCAACTTAAACTCTTTGAGGTGTGGTATGGTTCCAATGCCAGGAAACACCAGAGCCAATGAGTCTTTTCTTGTTAGTGTTCTTGATCAACCTGACTTCGATTTTATGTGCCTGATTCCAGTTTGCCAATTACCAGGTTGGCCTATGGGAAAAGGGCATATTATGATCAAAATGATCACTTCCAATCAAGTATCTAATGGTGAGCCCCTATTTCCTCCTTGTTTACTGAAACAAATAAGGAATCATGATTGAAATGAATTGAAGTGATCCACCATACCAATTTATATCCATCATTTTGCACATTTTGATGATCAGTCTTAATATTGTAAATAATAGCACCAAGTTTTACATGTTAACTTGGTGAACCGACTCAAAATAACGTAATATTGTAGATAAATGCAATGTCAGTCTAGCCATTGTGCACAGATTCACCCTTGTGTGAGTTCTCTGCTTGGGCAGGTATCTCAAACATGACTTCTGTTGGATTCCTGTGATGAATTTTAAGAAGACACAGTCCAAGTTTAAGAAGATGCAGTCCCCAGCTTCATCTCTAAGGATCAAATTTAACTAAGCTATGACATATTCACCTGCAATAGTTTGTGCTGGAAGGGTTCTATTGGTCACTGCTGGAATTTCCATTGAAGGTGAGTGAGCATGCCTTAGGCACAGTCACTAGAGGACAATACCTGTATTGGAACAAACAGTCCGCTTACAAGAATTATTGCTGTGTCATCTCCTAGTGGTGCCAATGTTCATGTCAAGCAACTAGCAACATTTAATTAACACAAAGTTGCCTTTGAAAATATGTAGAATAGCCATGAAAAATAGACTTCAAAATTGACACCAAAGCTTCATGAAAATATTACATTATGGAAAAATGATCTCAACAATTCACGACGATTTGAGAGGAGAGTGAGCTCTCTATTTATAGACGAGGTTCTTAAAATCTCTTCCCCTTTTGCTTGTTAGAGAATGTCTAAGAAAGCTCAAAAAGGACTTGATTTGTCATTGACAATTGACTGGGAGACTAAGTCATTACAAAAATTGAACTTACATTGCTTAAAACCCTCCTAAGGAGGTGACATCCATCATCCTTTAGAGATAGGCTCAATTTTCTTAGAAAGGAGGCCAATTTGCACCAAAAGTCCTATGTTCCCCTCAAATATTGCTTGATTTGACTAGGAGTAAAACTGGGAAGACAAGGGAGGCTCAACGTTCTCCTTAAGATGCTCAACGTTCCTTTAATTTGACCTTCGACCTTCCAATTGGCAATGACTAGGAAAAGGTGGACAGCTCCTTGCTTTTGGTCCAATGCTTGCTTGTTTTGGTGATTTACAACTTGACTTGTTTGTTTATGTCTCAATCTTGGTCCATTGGAGTGACCTTTACTTGATGTGAATTTTACTTTGTGCAAAAGAGGTGCCACGTTGTCTCATTTAACCCTCACGGCTGCCCCAAGAGAAGTCAACTCTCCTTTAATGATGAGAACATGCTTGAAAAGGCACTTTGAGAAGGCCATTTGGAGTGCTTTGACTTTGAGATGATTTGGCTTGCCTTGAAGAGTGCATTGGACCTTCTTCCTTACCTTGGAGAATGTGAAATGATCCTCATGGAGCACAAAATCATTGTGAATTGTGACACTACCATGAGGAATGATAGCCATAGCCAAAGAGGTGTGCACATATGAGAGAAATGGTTCATATAGGGAATACATATAGGTGCAGTAGTACAATAATAAGATGGGTGTTTCCACCCTTACATAGTGTGATCACCTTTACTGGGTTATACAAGTGCTCCTTTAAGCCATGTGTCCTAATAGATACCAACCGCCAAGGCAAGGAGTTACCAACCGCCAAGAATTATCAAAGCCATAAAACCAAGCACCATGAAGACGAACTAAGATTGGTCATCACTGTCCACTTAGGGGAAACTAAGGTGCACTTTTACACTTAATGCCACATGGCTCGTAGGGCCACATATTGCATAGATTTGGACTTACAAATGACTTGGTCTATTGTCAATTTCTTTTTTGGTACGCTTGTTGAAAGAGGGGTAACAATACCCACCCTCTCAAGCTCAAACTTAGGAAAAAGTAAATTCATATCACCCAAGGAAATCTGACGAATGCAAAGTGCACTTCCACAACAAATGCATCATCTAACTACATTAATACTATAAGAGAAGGGGGCAAACAAAGGTTTGCAACTCAAGAGATTTTGTCTCCTTGGACACATTAGATCCGTGGTTAAAATGGATTTATCTATCTATCTTTCTATCTATCTATCTATCTATATATTTATCTATCTATCTAACCCATCAATCATTAAGTATGCCCCCCACACACATCCAAGAGGACCATGTAGAACAACCTTTTGAGTGATACAAAAATACAACATCATCACATAAAAGTCACTAGGAAATCCCAACAATCATGAAACATCTATCACTTAACAACATCATCTAAACCCCCAAGAGATTTTGTCCCCCCTGGATGCATTAGATTTGTGGTTAAAATGGATTTATCTATCTATATTTATCTATATAACCCATAAATCATCAAGTATGCCCCCCATTGTTGATTTTTTGTAGCTATGGTTAGTCTTCATAATTCTTATTTCAGTCATTGATGTATTTATAAAGCATGTTCTTCATGCTATTGTCAAAAGAGAAAACTACTTGACATGTTCTTCATGTCGGTTTTTAAAAGAAAAAAAAATTCAAATTTTATTATTTGAATTTTTGGCTCCAAGAAGCCAAGTCGGCCCCAACCTAAGAGGCACCCATTCGGCCTAGCAAAAGACTATATATGTGCCATTTGACCTCCCTCCAAGCAAGCAATTCGGTTTTGTCCGAGGCAAGTAAGTTTGGTCTATCTGAGGCAGCGAAAGAGTACATCTCAGGTTAGCAAAAGAGGCATGCAAAGGTCTTAGGTCGAGACAAGGTTTGAGGCATGCGGAGGTCTTAAGCAGAGACGAGACGAGATCTCAAGTGGAATATTGGATGAGTCTAAGGTTAATTGAAGGACTAAATTTTTGTGAATCAGAAGGCAACAAAACAAAGCTTCTCTAGGCAAAATATGACGTTGAGATTATGCCCTAATAGAGTAGACCAGACTTAAGTCGTTGGGTAGCCATTTGGCTTGACTAGGAGGCAGTGGACCAGGTTTGATCTAGCTATATTGTTGGTCTGTTTGACCTTGTATCTGATTGATGTATCTCTATTGAACTTGACGATTTCTCTAAGGAAAAGGTTGTCGGGTTTTTCCCCCATGTGGGTTTTCCTAAGGTAAACTTATGTTCTTGATTTGGTTGTTTCTTTATGATCCTTGTTAGTCATCAGTAATTTTTTGCTATTTTGTAGATGACTAAATACTTATCCTAGATTTCTAAAAACAAAATTCATGAATATTATGAGTTTTAGAAATCTCACTGCCTTCATTATCCTTAGGATAAATTTTTCACTATTTCACTACTCTATCATGTCATGGTCAATCTACCACTCCCAGAAGACCCATCATGGGCTCATGCCACTCATCTTCATCATGTTTTTCCACCTATGACCTCAACACTCTGTTTTGCCTTTGCCTCACCCCTCCACTTGCCACCTAAGATCACCAACTAGCCTACTCTTTCCCATGATTCCCCAAAATTCCTCAAGCATTGATGGTCTCAAAACTATCTCTGTAGGCTCTTTAGATAAATCAATTACATTGGATTTTGAATCTTCATTACACCACTTGGTCAATACTCTGTTTTTCACTTAAAGATTCCAAGCCAATTTTCAGTCAAAGAGAGGTCAAAGAACCCCCCACTAGGTCAATTAGGGTTTCATGTGTTCCAAGGTCATCATTTCCAAAGAAGACTATCATTCAGTTTCAGAGTCTGCATATGAGGTAATGGACAAGCTTGACACTTTTGCAGAAGTGTTAAAAGGTCATATCAGCAAGCATAAAGCCATACCAACTCATAAACCTCATGCCTCCATCATTTTCCAAGAATTCTTTCCAAAGGACAAATCATTTGCCACACCTAAGGCTAGTTTTTCTTAAAAATATGTTTTTGACCAAACAGAGATGAATTTGGCAAAAGTGAGAGAGGTTTTTGTCCATCATAGGTCTAAGAAGAAAAACCTCCTTCAGTTTTTACACAAGTATCATGGTTTGGGAGCAATGTCAAAAATACAGGTGTTACGGAAGAATTTCTGCACTTTTGGAGTGACCTTGGGAAAATCAGGTTTTCTTGTAGCTGGAGTGACCAAATGACTTGCTTGATGAGTCAAATGACAACTAGACTTGAAGAGCTTTCCAATGAGCTATCATGAGCTCAATTTGGAGTCGAGGAAGGCCTCCAAAAGTTGTCTGCACCATCACTCTGCATTTCTGCACCATCGTTCAACACTTTTTGACCAGTCTTGTGAGAATCAACTTTTGACAGATCAAATCAACTCCAATCAGAGAAAAAAAAGGTATATTTGGAAAGTAGATAGAATAAGCTTTCCAAGAAGTTATCATGGGCCCAATTTGGACATCGGGAAAGCCTCCAAATTCCCTCTGCAAAAGGCGCTACACGTATAGGGTCAGGCGCTACGCTTATGGAGGAATTTCTTGTGCAAATTTGTACTGCGCTGCGAATCAGAGGCAGGCACTGCGCTTATGGCAGAAAGGGACCTGACAACAAGTTCAGGCGCTGCGCTTATGGCAGAAGTGACCTGAACGTGTTCAGGCACTGCGCTTATGGCGGAAACGACCTGACAGTGCGTTCAGGTGCTGCGCCTAGGCCAGAAATTCTCTTTCACTTGCCAAAATTGTCAAAAAGCCAAAAAGACCCCTCCAAGTTGCATCCAAGGACCTGCAAAGAAGTCTAAAGTGGTAAGTGGATATTTTTCGTCCTCCTCAAGTGAAATTCATGAATTTATGATTAAAGGAAGTTAATCAAACCCTAGTGGCCAGAAACCCTAAGCCCTCATGACAAGCACTCTCTTTGACCTCCAAGCAAAAAATATCAGTCAAAAAGGTGTCAATTAGGGTAAGTACAGTGAGTTAAAGTTCACCCTTCATCAAAGCTCAAAAGAAAATCAGTCATAAACCCACACCTCCATCCCATTCACTTACAAGAAAACCTCCCTTCCCCATCTTCTCCCAATGCATCAATTGAAGAAAGAAGTGGCAGTGAGCAAGAGAGTGATTATGAAGAAGAGGGTGATGATGGTGAAAATGAGCCTAGAAGCCATGAAAACAGTGAGGCTCTTAGTGATTAGAAGCAAGAAATCAGAGATGAGGCAGACGACATGGAGGTTGATGATGAAAAAGAGGTAAGTGATGAAGAAAGCAACAATCACATTGATAATGATGAGGATGATCCTACAGAAAATGAAGAAGAAACTAAGAGCCCTAGAGACAATCAAGACAATGAGGCTCTTAGTCAAAACACAGATGAAGGAAAAGATGAAGATAGCAGCCCAAATGGAGATGATGACTATGCAAAAAATGAAGAAGAGGCTGAAGATAGTCATGACTGTCATGACAATCATGAAGACAGTAAAGAAATTCTAGAAGTTGGCAGCCAAGATGAAGGTCACAACAATAATGATGAGGGCAACTATAATGAGGAAGAAAGTGAAGATGCACAAATCAGTGAAGAGGCCAGCAGTGAGGCTAATGATGAAGGTGAAGAGATGAGCCGCAGTCCAGGTGATGAAAAAGAAAACCTAGAAGCCCATGATGACAGCCACATGGAGGACACCATAATGAGCCAAATTGAACCTTTTCCCTTGGCATACCAAAGAGGATCAAGACACGTGTTTGTTGCCTCTAAAAGGCAAGGGGCAATGACTTTTACTCCTATAAAACCAAAGGACAAGGCAAAGAGAGAAGCAAGGGTAAAAACAAAGATAAAGGCAAGGGAAAAAGCAAGGACGAGGGCAAAAAAAAGGTAAGAGAGGGAGAAAAAGATCTGCATGAGGTTGAGAGGGAGTTTGAACTTGTCCATGTTGACAGTGATAAAGAGGACAAAAAGAGGGCCCATAGCATACTCCTTCAAAGAAAAAATGCAGAGATTAAAGACCTACAAAGGAGCCTTGGCATGGCACAATACATCATTGAGTATTACAAAGATGAGCACAAACATATGAAGAAGATGAAAAGAGACCTTGGCCTTGTTGACGGGAAAATCTGTCCGGTTTAACTGATCCTCAATTCACGCGGAAAAATCTCAACATGGTATATACAAGGTAAAGTGCGGTCATGGATAAGCATGCAGCCTCGATCATCGTTATTTGGAGCCCATGCCATAAAAAACGCCACGACATCTGCATTCTTTGATGAAAAAGATTTCCCCAACGTGCATGTCGCAACTTCCTCCAGCAGGGCCGTGACTTTGCACTGCTGACAACAAATGGCTGTGAGTCATCATGCTTTTACAGCTCTGCTCCACTTTGACCATAAATAGCACTGTATATTACTGCAGTTGTGTTGCAGGTTCGTTATAACATTTCGCTCCATGCTTTGAACGTAAATTTTTTTCCTTTTGACCGTTACATATATATGCGTCCGCTCCCAAAGTTTGACATGGACTAAACTATGGCATAAAACACTTGGGCCAATTGAAACATTCCTCGTGTGCTTTGCTCGGAAATCTTATATAGTTGTGAAGTCCTATGTGATTTGCACCGTTTAAAACCGTGGTTATAACGTGCCAGGATAGTTATAGCACTCCGCTCCATGCTTGAGTTGAAAAGTCGACTGCCACGTATATACATCAACAATTACGTTGGCTCCATGCAACGTAAATATTGCACGTTTGGCTCCATGCAACGATTTTGGACCATTGAATATATATATATTTGCTCAAAACCTTTACCGTCGAACCTTGAGTTTTTGAATACGTAATTTCTGGACTGCTATTGCCAAAAGCAGTACCAGTACCAATACCAGAGTGAAAATTACCAAAATCATTGAATAGAAACTAAGAGCCAGCCGGTGCCTTATAAGCCATGGTAGATCTATTCGAGAGAGCAGTGTTGCCTGGTTTCTCCAACTGTCAGATTTGTTTTCTTTATCAAACCAGTTTGTAACTCTGAAAGTAAAATGTGTTTATCTATTACAAGTTCTCTGTGTACATCCCTCACTTCCATTTTGATAACTACTGGATTTGCATCCCAGTCGATTTCAATGGCTCCAAAGTTTGGCTTTCCGTATACGCATGATTTATATCGACAATGTTTCCCAAACACTCTCATAGTACTGGGAGTCAACCTTGCTACAAGTATTACCAAAAAATAAAAGAAACGGAAGATGGCACGACATATTCTACTGCCTGAGTAAGCCCACTTGAAGTTATATCATAGAGTGGATAACTGACACCACAATCATATCTTGTAATTTAACCACAATGGACATCTCCACTTATAAAAATAACTCCACTTCGATTTCTATCTGCAATAAGTTTGAAAAGGCGATCTCGTTCCTTTGGAAAGTGTGCCCAAGATTCTACGTAAAACAAAGGTTGAACTACAGCAGAAAAATTGGACATAACTTGAATGGAGGCCACGATGATGATAATTTGATATAAGTTATTCTTTATCTCTTCTTCTAACCATGTCCATCGAGTTTCACCCAACATTTCACCATTACTAAGTAATGAATCTCTGTGGTATCTAGTGTCCAAAAGAATTACCTTCACTTGTTTTCCAATTGGTCCAAACATATATGAAGCGTACACGCCAGCTTGTTTACGTCTTGGACTATCTGAAATCTAGCATAAGTCTCTGGCTTACATTTTGCCCCGGTACTCTTTTCCAGCATTATTCAGTCCATAATCATGGTCATCCCATGTTCCTATGACCTGAGCTCTCCTCCGTAACTGTGAATAACCGAGATTACTCTTGGCAAGATTATACCTAAACTCTATTTCTTTCTCCGAGTTGGGAGAAAACCTTTCCACGTTTTTCCAGGGACCAACTGTCCTCTCTTTTCCGAAAATTCTCAATTTCTGTTGGCTGTCTGCATAGATATTGTCTCCCATCCACTATCGAACCTTTGCGCCCGCTCCATGTTTTAAAAATAACCTTTGACCATTTTATACGCTATGGAAATATTAAGCTCGTTCGTAATGTTTTCCATATAGTCTTGACTCACCATTTTATATGTTTTGGAACCTACATGGTCTTGCGCCTTGCATTAATATATACAACATCGCCTTGGCCCATTGAATGTGCGCCCTTTATAATGTTATCACTTGCTTTACCTCATAATACGAAGGCTTCTTGTTTTGGAAGATCGAGAGTCGAAATATGCTTCTCAAGCCACATTGATGGCCCTTTTAATATTAACCCTTTCTATCTCGTGGTTCCTGAGGCTCTCTTTGCGTATGCATCAATGTGCCTGGCTACCAAAAGTGTATGCATTAAACATAACCTTTTAGGTTCAATTTGAAATTCTCCATCTCTAATAGTTTCGTATAGACAATCTTTATGGACATGTAGGAGCAAAGGAGACTAGGGTTTTAAGGCCCTTTCGTTCCTCCACATGTACTCCTTGCAACCTAAATAATGCCACAGTATGTATCTCCCAGGATGGGTCTTTGCTTCTCGAAAGATGTGGCCCCTTATGTGAAACTTCTACTTGATCGACTTACCACACCCATATGAGATTGTCATTCTCCCAGGAGATCTTAGTCGGCTTTGTTCAACTGGGCATGCTTCGGGCTCGATTCATCGAAGTAGGCGAAATATGTTCCTTTGCGTGCACCCATCGACATTTATAGATGGTATGGTGCGGGATCTAGACATTTCCAAACGGAGGTGTGCACTAGTGAAGAAAACCTTTTGCATCAGTGAGGTAAAAGGTTCCTTTTATGATCAATGTGCATCACACCATCCTCCTCCTAACAGTACTGGTCACTTGCACCTTCTCCTCCCCTGTTCCGCAACCTTGGCTTTGTTACGGAGCTCAATTTTATTTCCCTCGATGTCATGACAAGATTGAGGAGTTTGTCACCCGTGGGGTCGACCTGTGTGAAATATTACAACACCATAATTACTCTTCAATAATGATGACCACATATAAAACACATGAAACTAACAAGCTTAAGAGAAGTATTCAAGCAACATGCTTAATGACCTACAGCAGGAGGGCTTTTACTCGTCAATACACAAAAGGTTTCCATTCAAACGTATGCATGGCGATCTCATTACACATGGCGCGACTGCGGTAAGAATGTTAGAGCGTACACTAGATGCTCCCTCCCACATATGGCGTGATTGCAGCGACAGCATCAAGTCATGGTGATGAGACAACTCGTGAGGGGTTGGGGATAGGTCGGCGGGATGTCGTTGACTGCAGGTCAGGTGAAAGACTTTAACGCCTAGGCGAGCAGAGGGGGAACCCGAAATTTTAAATATACCCAAAATTTTGGGTGGTGTTGTAGCGGCTACAACAAATGGCGAACCACTGGTAGAATCCAGCATCTCTGTCAGTATCACCACAATAGTATGAGTCCGGATAATGATGCAAGGGAATATTGAACAAGTTCCGTGGGTACCCTTTGTATTACTTTGGCCCTTTACAAGTATGCCCAATCCTTGTGCCTCAACTAAGTCCTGCTAATCAGAAACACATCAAAGAGAAAACTCACAGACACCAGTAGCTTGATGATGATGTGAAGAGCAAGGCACTGGGTTTATTATTCTCAGGATTTTAAAGTAAGCTTCTGGTGTTGCTCCGCTGCCAGCAGGCCTGGACAGTACCCCGGCGGAGTCACTTCAAGAAATCACAAACGTTGCTCCGCTGCCAGCGAGCCTGGTCAGTACCCCGGCGGAGTCGTTGCATTACCTCTCTGCGCAGGAAGCCTTTCTCGATTCTTTACCCTTATTTGTTTCATGTGCTTACATCACTTATTTTCATGTGCTCGTGGCACTTATTTTCATGTACTCATGGCACTTATTTTTCATGGGCGGATGAGGGATCCCGACTTATTTTACGAGCAAGAGAGGTTGTTTCTTGTGTTACAGAAACTGAAAGATATCCTGATTTGGGTTTGCCCTTGTGCCGAACCTTCACATCCCATTCACCATAATAGGCGAAGCGCGCAGACAGATCATTAAAACGTCCAAGACTATGCTAGGCACAAAGCTTAGGCTTACGGGTATGGGCCATTTCAAACTCATTAGGTCTCCCACAATCAACCGGCTCGTATCTCCCCAGATAATAAGTTTAGACTCACAGGCATCTTGCTGAGAATGCGACTTTGATGACTGGTCCTAAGAGAAAGCTGCCTCGTGAGATAGCCACCGCAACCTCACGCAAAAATAATGGGGGTTACTGTTTCCGCAATCGGGGCAAAACGAAACCGCAAGGTGATAGGGTTGCAATGAGGGCTCGTGAAGTGGCAGGCGATATGACAAAAATGATGTGAGGGAGAGAGCATACGACTCAATGTAATAGGTGAGGCTCAAGATGCAATGCAACGCCATGTGGGAGAATGATTAACCAGTTGTAGGTGGGAAAGAGGCGCAATACAAGCAGTAATTATTTATGCAACAACAAGCAAACTGAAAAGAAATGAGTGCAAAACAATTGCAACGTGATGATGCCTAGGATATTAATCGTAAACAAGAATAGTAAACACACTTTTAAACTATGAAGTAAAAATTTGGCAAGTTAACCTAATTAACTTTGAACTAATTTTTTTTTTTTTATTGCAGGTCCTAGCTCGCCTACACCTAAACCCTAGTTTAACCAATGATGCGGTCGGGTTATGTAAAATCATCTTTCCAGTGCAGCCACCGCATTAGTTCCCGACCTGCAAGAACAATAATGATAAGGATCAGAGCTAGTATCCAAAAAAGTGCAGCAGCAACAAAACTTACCTGAGGAGCAGGTGCAACGACAAGATGATCATAGATAGTTACCAAAGAACATGCCAGAATAGATTGTGCAAGCTGAATCCCACTTTCATCTTGATACACGACAATATGTTCTTGAAGCTCAACATTTATAAATGACACATAATCATTCATGCACAATCCTAGGTCTGATGGGCGCTGGGTGAGCCATTGCCTATTTGTAGGCACATCCACGAATAGGGTTGGTCGAGCAAATCAGCAACTTCATTGTGGTGGTGGGGATAATTGATTTCATGGAATGGAAGCAACAAGCATGTGCCAGGCGAATGGATGTGATCATGGATTGTGGTGGGTTGCAAAATGTCAGTGGGCTTTGTATCAATTTGGTCAAACGTTTGCGCACTGAAAGATTGATAATCCAAAGTATCGGATTCTCTAGATTTGCCAGGGTGGGGTGAATTTGATGCGGTTATGCTGGGAGGAGCATGGTACTTGGGGATCGTCATTTGAGAAACGGTCGGCAGAAGCTGAGACGCTTCGATTTTCTGATGGGTACTCGAATCTTCCCAAAGCGGATTATCGGATTCAGGTGTCTTCATATGCTTAGCAAAGAGATCCGAGTGACGGTCGTCAGTGGTATGCTTGAATATGTTTTCAGATAAGGAGCGATCGCTGCAACCATCGATTTGGTCACGTTGGGTACCTGGCATGTCAGGCTCCCCGGGAGTTACCGACTGGGATGGATCAATAGAGGGGACATCTTGAAGTTGCCCAGATAGGAAATCGCTCCTATGGTTGTCTAAAGATTCCAAGTGAGAAAGATCAGATCTAAAAGATTCATCGATTTTGAACTGTGATTGTGAAACACCATCCGCGTGCTTGAGATTGTTGCCAATACCAGTATAAGGAAATTTTGAATGTCTCGAAGAAATTACTGGTGTGGCGGGATCTGGAAACCAACCGGGGAATAATGAACGAAGAGATTGAGTCGCAGGGGCGTTAACCATACGAGGCTTTTCGATACGCACATTCGTGTCATTCAGAGGACACAATGATCTGGTAGGCTTTGTAAGGGAATCAACTTTATCCAGGCTAGGAGTCGATTCATAATCAGTATGTGAATCAGATTTAGGTTTGTGCCCAGGGAAACATCGAGTGGGC
Source organism: Pinus albicaulis (assembly GCA_034641835.2). Classification (NCBI taxonomy): domain Eukaryota; kingdom Viridiplantae; phylum Streptophyta; class Pinopsida; order Pinales; family Pinaceae; genus Pinus; species Pinus albicaulis. The sequence continues at coordinate 835,204,393 of CM076575.1, forward strand.
TCGAGGTAGGTTTCATGAACCGAGAGGGATAATGAGCCACTAGGGTTTTCAAGTTCTGATTCGACATGGTGCGTGAAAGATTCAAAGGTAGTGCAGTAGGCTTTATCCTCTTGCCAGTGTCTATCCTTGCTCAGGACTTTCGAGGTCACAACTCCACTACCCGACAACTCAGGAGGAGGGGTGAGAATGTCACAAATAGCAGCACTCTCCTTGGAGGCCTGAATGTGGTCTGGACTCGAGGAGATGGACAACGAAGCGTTAGGGACAAAATCTAAACAGCCGGTAACTTGCGGGTCATCATAGGGAACACTAGGATCTAACTGAAATTGTTCAAGGTAAACGAGAATCACATACTTGAACTGTTCATTTAAACATTTCCAATCGACATCCCTTTCAGGGAACTCAAAACAATAATGAACAAATCTGATAGAGAATTCGTCTAGAGATTCCTAAGGTTCCATTCTAATGTCATTTAGCTTTATCACTACACTTTGCAAATCGTACCTGTGAAAAGCTTGTCGCAATTCACTGGCGAGTTGTTCAAATGAATGGATGGAAGCTTCCGACAATGTGTGGCACCATTGCTTAGCGCGACCTTCGAGAGTGAGGAAGAAAAGCAAACAAATCAAACCTTCATCGTCAATTTCGTAGAACTCACCAAAGTCACAGAAATCTAAAAAGTGTTGGGTTATGGACACCCCATTTTCACCATCAAATTTTAACTAGGACAAGTGATACATAAGTTCATCGGGGATGAAGTATCGAGGCTCATAAAAATCCGACAAACATCTCGGGAGAACGATTTGGGAATGAGCCATTACAGATATGAGATTAACTGCAGGCTCTCAGGGCTCAGCTTGTCATCTGGCCCTCCTTCTAGCGCCAATTTTGTTGACGGGAAAATCTGTCCGGCCAACAGCAGGGGATCTCCCCGGTGAAAGGTCCCAATTAGACCTTGAACCGTTTGGAATAGGGATCCCGTCCGGGGTGTGGGTCCGGCTACCACTGATTTCTCCTTTGCTTTGGGTCTCGCTTACACTCCATAAAACAGTGGGTACACACCTAATCGACTGACACAAGACATATGATTGATGCATTAAATGTACATGCAGCACTATGAGTAGCAAGAGGAAATAATAAAGCATGAAGACCGAAGGAAGTGTCGTTAGCAACACTCATTAGGGTCATTCTTGCAAACTATTCTGACCGCAAAGGAAACAGTTCCTCACGGCAAGAACACTCTTCACTTCCTAAAAGTTTAAATGATAACACGAACGCAGATAAATAGTCATCAACATTCGCTAAGAAAGTGAAATAAACTCAACCACCATTAACATACTCAGCAAACTGTCATGCCACTGTGATGTGAATTGAAAATACAGTTCCCTTAATCTTAGGATGTTCAGAAACTGAAAATATAATACTCGACAGTGCTGATACATAAGACACACCAGATCCACAAGGGGATTTTTCAAAATGCTTGTATTAATGCTTAAGTGTATAATCCTCTGGTAATACAATATACTCAGCTCGAGTCCCCAAAACAAAGATCCCGTTTACAAGCTCCCGAAGGAGTATTTATAATACAAAACCTGCCCTTTGGGCTTCCTTGACTTTTCATCTTCTTGACCGTTGGGCTGCCTTGCGACCCAGTCTTTTCTGTGACTTGCGACTTGAGCTGTTGTTGCGACCTGCGACCTGACTGGGTCGCGGGGTCGCAGGTTGTAAGAAAATGTCCAAGGTGCGACCTTGCGACCTTGCGATTGGGTCGCAGAGTCGCGGGGTCGCAGATCGTGAAAAAAGATGAAAATGCGACCTTGCGACCTTGTGACTAGGTCGCTGGGTCGCGGGGTCGCAAATTTCGAGAAAAACCAGCAATGCGACCTTGCGACTAGGTCGCTGGGTCGCGGGGTCGCAAATTTCGGGAACAATCAGCAATGCAACCTGCTGGGATTTGCGACCTCGCGACCTAGGCAGATCTGCGACCTGCGACCTCCTGGGATTTGCGACCCTGCACCATCCGCGACCTGCGACCTTGGCAGATATGCGACCTGCGACCTTGGGCAGATCAGTGAGTTTTTTGGAGTTTCGCCAGCATTTACTTGTTTTGAAAATGTCACCTTGTTTGCTGGGGAAAACCTTGGCTCTTATGTGCAAACAGAGAGGTTCTTCCTGCAATAAAACAACACAGGTCACATGTCTCCATGATTGAACAATAATAATGCGAGGACATTTTAATCAATTTGCAAGAATGAAAATAATAACTTAGACCCCTGTGTGGTCAACTACTGAATCGTCGGAGAGACTGGTTAGGGTAAGCTTTCTCTGTGCCCTTTCCCTGTCAGGATCGTTATCCTTCCCATGCACAAGGTTTTTCTTTAAGTCTTGGATTACATTATTTGATAGGCATGGGCTTCTTCATTCACATTCTTAGTGGTCGCCGTAGGTCTTCACTAAGCTCTGAGTGTTTGCAAAAGAAACTATTGATAAGATCGAAGATTTTCTGTTCGTGCCATCTCCTGCTGAATGCTATCCTAGCAGGTCAGGCAAATGGCAACAGCCTGCAATGCATTTTCAGAGCCACTCCAACCAGACCGATATTTGTTCACTGCCATACACTCATAAGATGCTCATACAACCGTTTTCATACAGTGCAAGTGATCAGCGGATTTGCTGGTGTCCAACCTTACGACTTAGCAACCACAGGATAACATAGTCGCAGATCCTGCGAGGTTGTATTTTGCGTTCATGCCCCAGACTTGCACCTTAGTGATTGGTTGCGATGAGCCAGGGGTCGGGCTCTTTATTGCTGCACAAAGCTTCATGCAACAGCGACATAGCCCATGTATAATGGTTATGGCACCCTCGCGCATTTCAACACATGCTCCTTTTGTTATCTACATCTCCACTCTTTCCTTCCAAGTGCGCTGGCCGCCAATGGATGCAAAACACCTCAGATCGAGAATTGTCAATCGTTGCTCCTGGATAGGTTTGAGAGCTTTAACACTAATTAGTTCACTATCATGTTCCGCCTGGTAATGGTCCATGAGTTCCACGATCAAACTCTGTTGGATAGAAAGTGTTTGCATCTTCGTTTAGCTTCAGGTTAAGAAACAATCTTTAGCACAGTTTCTTTCCTCGAATCGTTTTGTGTATCATGCACGAAAACTCATCCATAATTCAGCAGAATGGCGTCCGGTCCTAAAAACAAACTTTTTAAAATTGTAATTATGCAGAGCTGCACTCGTAAATACGTTAAGTTTTGTTGTTATCCTCTCTGCCAAGTGTCAATAGATTCATGGGCGTTGTAAACCTTCTCGCACAGGCCTGCATGCATGGCGAATCTGCGGCAGGGCCTACGATTGTTGAATGCAGGACCATGCGCGTTACCTTAGCGCATTTGACCGATTACTATATTTGTTTTTCTTTTACTGAGCATTACAACGTTTAATTGATCCTCAATTCACGCGGAAAAATCTCTCCATGGTATATACAAGGTAAAGCGCGGTCATGGATAAGCATGTAGCCTCGATCATCGTTATTTGGAGCCCATGCCATAAAAAATGCCACGACATCTGCATTCTTTGATGAAAAAGATTTCTCCAACGTGCATGTCGCAACTTCCTCCAGCAGGGCCGTGACTTTGCACTGCTGACAACAAATGGCTGTGAGTCATCATGCTTTTACAGCTCTGCTCCACTTTGACCATAAATAGCACTGTATATTACTGCAATTGTGTTGCAGGTTCGTTATAACATTTCGCTCCATGCTTTGAACGTAAATTTTTTTCCTTTTGACCGTTACATATATATGCGTCCGCTGTAATATTCCTAATTGGCACTGCTAATTGGAATATTTCATTTTTGTATAGTTTTGCCGCCTTTAGTTAAATTAATAAATAAAGTGAGAAATAGGGGGTCAACTCACTTTAATAAAATAAAGTGCTTCCTAGTTGATGAACGTTGTGACTTAAAGGGGTGGCCTTGGGGGTCCACACACACATGAGGGGAGGCCTCACGTAGACTCCTAAGGTAACTGCGCAGGTCAAGGAGGAGGTCAAGGACGCAGTTAGGGTTTCTGATGGAGTTAGCACTATAAAAGGTGGGGTTTTCACTCCATTTGGCATTGTTGATATGTTATTGATATTGAGAGCTAGACTTCTGTCTACTTCAGCACGCCGGTTGTTTAGTCGGTCTGCAGCACTGTTTAGTGCGAACTGAGTGTCTCCGGTCGGAGATCTCGCCCTTGGCTCCGGGGGACTTCGAGTGCCTGCTCGAGCAAGGTATTTCCTTCAGTTTCTTGAGGTGATTTGCAGTGGATTTTGGGTGGACGTTTGCAGAGGAGCAGCCCCTTGGAGTGACTGCGCAGTTCAGGAGAGAGGACGCAGTTTCAGCAGGGAGGACGCAGTCATTGTTGTGCAGCGCAGTTGTGAGGTGATTTGGTGGTGGTTTCAGCTTTTTTCAGTCTTGGGAGATTGTTGTTTCAGCCGGAGGTTTTGCAGGAGGATCTTGGCCCCTTTCCCAGCGTTTTCCTTGAGCTTCTGCGCTGTTCCTGGGAGAGACAACGTTTTCATTGAGGAGGGGTTGTTTGGTGGATTTTCGGAGGTGGAGCACTTGCTTCACGGTTTCTGGGTTTTGTCCGGAGGGTTGAGTACAGCTAGCCTTCCGATTTTCAGCTCATTCCGGTGTGGGGATCAGCCCCTAGTTCCAGTACATTGCAGCAGCAGTTTTCTACGGCAGTTTTCTCCAGCAGCTAGGACGCAGTCTCTGTTGTAGCCATTTCTTATTCTGAGAGGGTCTCCACTTGCCTAGAGCAAGGATAGGTGCACTCATTTTGATTATCTCTTGTACCCATATACATGTATTCTCAGATTAATAAAATGGCTTAGCGTTCTGGTATTTTATGTGTATTTGTTCCATATTCTAGTTCCGGCATTTTGTTCTATATAGTTGCTTGTTGTTTTGCTGTGTATTACTGTTTATTTCCCGTTGGGGATATTACAGTGGTATCAGAGCATAGTTCTGGCTCAGCCTGTGGTGCTAGCAGTCTATGACGCCCGGGGATAATCCCTACTTTGATTAGAGGAGACACAGAGACGTTGAGAGTAGGTGGGAGTTTCCCTTCGGAGGGAGGGATTCTGATCAGGAGCCACCTGAGACAGATTCAGAGCAGGAGCAGCCTGCAAGGGACACAGAGCAGCGGAACCCGATGGCAGACGAGGAGGGTTCGAGGAGATGGGATACGCTCCTCCATCACATGCGGGAGATGACACAGAGACTCACGGCCATAGAGATCAGACAGAGGGAACCTCCCAGGGTTTTCCAGATCGGTGAGGGATCGGGTATGTCTCACCACGTGCCAGTGCATGATGCTATCCCCATTGTGGCATCTCATGCACCCACACGATCTACTATGCCCACATTCTTGCCAGAGGACGCAGGGGCAGGAGTACAGGGAGGTGCACAGAGGGATATTCCAGCACCCACGCGATCCACCATGCCTACCTTCCTGGCAGAGGACGCAGGGACAGCAGTACAGCGAGAGATAGATCCGGGTCGGATGGGTGACCTTTTTACAGAGTACCAGGCTTTCGGACCGGCATTCATGGATTCTATCACCTTCAGAGACTATATCCAGGTCCAGCATGACATTAGACCCCGTGATCATCACCGAGGGCACAGGCACCACCGTGATGACCACCGCGCAGCTAGTAGATTTCATTTGCCCACGTTTGACGGCTCATCAAACAGTTCGGCAATGTCTTGGGTGGAGAAGCTGGACATCTATTTCCGGCTTAACCCGATGTCGCAGTCAGAGGCCATTAAGGTGGCAACATTACATCTGGACGGTGAGGCCCAGGACTGGTGGTTCCATGGGATGACGACACTCGGACATTCTGCAGTGACGACATATGCCGAGTTTACCCGGAGGGTGATAGAGCGCTTTGACAGGAGGGATTCGGAGCAGCACTTTGTCGAGCTGACAAAGCTCAAACAGACTGGGAGCGCAGAGACATACATTTCAGACTTCTTGAGGATTTCGGTGATGGTACCTGATTTGTCTGCGGCTCGGATGGTTTACATGTTTGTGGAGGGATTGTCAGAGCCACTTCGTGGCCTAGTCCGGTCGACCAGACCAGCTACCCTTCAAGATGCCATCAGCAGGACTCGGGACTTACAGGATGTCTTACCCAGGACTCGGACACCTTATCCCCAGAGACAGGCCTTCCAGCCTAAGGGGAAGGACACGAGGGTCCCGCCTCCCAAGGCGAATCCTGGGCGAGGGCAGGATGATGACGAGGCTAGGAGAAAGCTGAGGAGGAAGCGATTGTGCTTCACTTGCCAGGAGCCATGGGCGCCGGGACATAGGTGTGCTGCAGGGAAAGCACACTTCATTGAGGTCTTCTCCGAGAGCAGTGGGGAAGAGGATGAGGGGGATGACGTGGAGGCAGGAGATTGTTATGCAGCGCAGAGTACTTTACCACCCGCAGCAGGTGGGGCATCGTTTGCACCCACTGGGGGAGCTCTAGCCGCATTGCGGGGAGTTCCCAAGTACTTGACACTGCGCGTACGAGGGACGGTGCGCGGACAGCGGGTTTCAGTGCTAGTTGATAGTGGGGCCACCCACAACTTTATTGATGCCCAGATGGTTGAGCGGAGAGGCATACAGACAGAGGGCTTTGATGGGTTTTCCGTCTTGGTCCCAGGAGATCAGACCATGGCATGTGCTCGATATGTTCCGGAGTTATCGGTGACGATGGGCACTTATACATTGACAGATCACTTCTTTGTGGTGGACATTCCAGACACCAACCTGATATTGGGTGTTCAGTGGCTTATTACTCTAGGGAAGGTCACGACAGATTGGAAGGCCCTAGAGATGGAGTGGGATGATCCCAAGACGGGGAGGCATGAGAAGATACGGGGACAGCACACATACCCACCTCAGACGGTGTCGGCACACAGGATGGAGGCGACCTTCCGCAAGGGAGACATAGAGTGGGCGGTAGAGTTGCGGGCTTTAGAGGCAGTGGATACAGGGCAAGCAGTGCATCCTGAGCTATAGTCTATTCTCGACAGGTATGCAGCGGTTTTCGGGGATATTCCACCAGGGCAGCCACCAGATCGGGGGTTTGAGCACACGATCGAGCTTGAGCAGGGGATACAGGCCGTGATTACCACACCGTATAGGCATCCCAAGGCCTATCGGGACGAGATAGAGCGGGCTATCCAGGAGTTGCTGGCTCTTGGTCACATTCGGCCCAGCACGAGTCCTTTCGCTTCTTCTGTAGTGTTGGTGAAGAAGAAGGACGACACATTGCGCATGTGCATTGACTATAGGGCTCTGAATAAGAAGACCCTGAAGAACAGGTACCCCATCCCCAGGATCGATGAGCTGATGGATGAGCTGAGAGGAGCACGGTTCTTCTCAAAGATTGACTTGAGATCCGGGTACCATCAGATACGCATGAGGGAACGGGACATTCCCAAGACCGCTTTCAGGTGTCACTATGGGCACTTTGAGTTTCTGGTCATGCCATTTGGGCTGACCAATGCACCTGCTACCTTCCAGTCATGCATGAACCACATTTTCAGGGGTCATCTGAGGAAGTTTGTGCTGGTTTTCTTTGATGACATACTTATATACAGCAGGACTTGGGAGGAGCACCTCCAGCATATTGAGACAGTTTTGCACATCTTGGAGGAGCAGCAGTTCTATGCCAAGCTCTGCAAGTGTGAGTTCGGGTTGACAGAGATGTTGTAACTGGGGCACATTATAGGAGTGGACGGGGTGAGAATCCACGAGGAGAAGATCAGGGCCATCAGGGATTGGCCAGAGCCGCGAAATGTGACGGAGCTTCGGGGATTTATTGGCATTTGCACATACTACAGGAAGTTCGTCAAGGGCTTCTCTCAGCTTGCTGCACCCCTCATAGATTTGACGAGAAAGGGGGCATTCAGTTGGTCGGACACAGCACAGCGAGCTTTTGACAAGCTCAAGGAGGTGATGAGCAGTTGTCCTGTGTTGGCGTTGCCAGATTTTACACAGCCCTTTGTCCTAGAGTGTGATGCATCAGGAGAGGGGATTGGTGCGGTTTTGATGCAGGGCGGTCACCCGATTGCTTTTGAGAGCCGAAAGCTCCTTCCGCACGAGGGGTTGTATCCCATATACGACAAGGAGATGTTGGCCATCATGCATGCATTGGCCAAGTACCGGCAGTACCTGGTGGGCAGCAAATTCAGGGTGAGGACAGATCATAACAGCCTGAGGTACTTTCTGGAGCAGAAGCAGTTGCAGGAGAGGCAGCAGAAGTGGATCAGCAAGATCCAAGCCTATGACTTTGACATCGAGTATGTCAAGGGCAAGAATAACGTGGTAGTTGATGCCCTTTCTCGTAGACCGGCCACGTTATCACTTATGAGCTTGGACGCTGATTGGAGGGCTCGACTGTTGGTTGAGTACTCCAAGGACAGGTTTGCATGTGAGGTCCTGGACGGGCAGGTAGCAGATGACAGGTACAGGGTGGTCGATGAGATCATCTATTACAGGGACAGGATCTTCTTGACTGAGGGATCTCAGCTCAAGAAGAAGATACTCCAGGCTTCACACGATTCTCCATTGGCGGGCCATCAGGGGTTCACCAAGACTTATCGGGCTATTCGGGAGAGGTTCTCATGGAAGGGCCTCAAGGAGGACGTACTCCAGCATGTCAGGGAGTGCGATGTTTGCCAGCAAAACAAGGGAGAGATGAGCCATCCTGCAGGGTTGTTGCAGCCTCTTCCCATTCCGGAGGGGAAATGGGAGAGCATATCGATGGACTTCATCACGGGGTTGCCCACGGTGCAGGGCAAGGATTGCATCTTCGTAGTCGTTGACCGGCTGACGAAGTATGCCCATTTTTCGCCATATCCGCACATCACACAGCAGCGCAGGTGGCTGAGCTGTTCTTTAGGGAGATTTTCAGATTACATGGTCTACCCAAGACCATCGTCAGTGACAGGGACAACCGCTTCATGGGCGGATTCTGGCAGGAGCTCTTCCGACTAGTGGGGACCGAGTTGACACCGAGCACTAGTTATCACCCCCAGACGGACGGGCAGACCGAGATAGTTAACAAGTGGCTGGAGGGCTACTTGCGTAACTACGTCAGTGGACAGCAGAGGGCATGGCTGAAGTGGCTGCATTTGGGCGAGTACTGCTACAACACGACGCATCATATGTCTATTGGTATGTCACCTTTCTATGCTTTGTATGGATATCACTCCTTATCTTTTGTGGACATGATGTTTGGTGTTAGCAGGGCTCCGAGAGCCAAGTTATGGATCCAAGAGAGCCAAGATATCCTCTGAGCTCTCAAGGACAACATAGCCACAGCACAGAATCAACAGAAGTTGTATGCTGATAAGGGTCGGGTGGAGAGACACTTCGAGGTAGGGGACTTGGTCTACCTACGACTACAGCCATACCGACAGTCTTCACTCAAGCAGAAGGGGGCGGAGAAGCTTAAGCCCCGCTTTTATGGGCCATACAGGGTGATACGCAGGATTGGGCCGGTTGCGTATGAGTTGGAGCTGCCCCAAGGCAGCAAGATTCATAACATCTTTCATGTATCATGCCTGAAGAAGGCACTGGGCCAGCAGGTGACAGTCACAGAGGAGCTACCACCCACGGATGATGAGGGGCATCTGGTGTTGCAGCCGGAGGCTATTATTGACACTAGGGAGAGGCAGCTGCGGAGCAGGACGATCCGGGAGTTCTTGGTGAGGTGGAAGAACTTGTCGGATGAGGATGCCACTTGGGAGGATGAGAAGATATTGCAGCATCCATCCGCCGGTTAGCGAGGGGACGAAACAACGTTAGGAGAGGCTGTGGCTATTCTAATTATGCACTGGTGGAATATTTCATTTTAATATGGATTTGCATGCCCCAAATTTAGAATTAATAAATAAAATGGGGAAATAGGGGGGGTCGACTCACTTTAATAAAATAATTGCTTCCTAGTTGATGGCGTTGTGACTTAAAGGGGTGGCCTTGGGGGTCCACACACACATGAGGGGAGGCCTCACGCTGACCCTAAGGTAACTGCGCAGGTCAAGGAGGAGGTCAAGGACGCAGTTAGGGTTTTTGAGGGAGCTAGCACTATAAAAGGTGGGGTTTCACTCCATTTGGCATGGTTGATATGTTATTGATATTGAGAGCTAGACTTCTGTCTACTTCAGCACGCCGGTTGTTTAGTCGGTCTGCAGCACTGTTTAGTGCGAACTGAGTGTCTCCGGTCGGAGATCTCGCCCTTGGCTCCGGGGGACTTCGAGTGCCTGCTCGAGCAAGGTATTTCCTTCAGTTTCTGTAGGTGATTTGCCGTGGATTATGGGTGGACGTTTGCAGAGGAGCAACCCCTTGGAGTGACTGCGCAGTTCAGGAGAGAGGACGCAGTTTCTGCAGGGAGGACGCAGTCATTGTTGTGCAGCGCAGTTGTGAGGTGATTTGGTGGTGGTTTTCAGCGTTTTTCAGTCTTGGGAGATTGTTGTTTCAGCCGGAGGTTTTGCAGGAGGATTTTGGCCCCTTTCCCAGCGTTTTCCTTGAGCTACTGCGCTGTTCCTGGGAGAGACAGCGTTTTCATTGAGGAGGAGTTGTTTGGTGGATTTTCGGAGGTGGAGCACTTGCTTCACGGTTTCTGGGTTTTGTCCGGAGGGTTGAGTACAGCTAGCCTTCCGATTTTCAGCTCATTCCAGTGTGGGGATCAGCCCCTAGTTCCAGTACATTGCAGCAGCAGTTTTCTACGGCAGTTTTCTCCAGCAGCTAGGACGCAGTCTCTGTTGTAGCCATTTCTTATTCTGAGAGGGTCTCCACTTGCCTAGAGCCAGGATAGGTGCACTCATTCTGATTATCTCTTGTACCCATATACATGTATTCTCAGATTAATAAAATGGCTTAGCGTTCTGGTATTTTATGTGTATTTGTTCCATATTCTAGTTCCGGCATTTTGTTCTATATAGCTGCTTGTTGTTTTGCTGTGTATTACTGTTTATTTCCCATTGGGGATATTACATCCGCTCCCAAAGTTTGACATGGACTAAACTACGGCATAAAACACTTGGGCCAATCGAAACATTCCTCGTGTGCTTTGCTCAGAAATCTTATATAGTTGTGAAGTCCTATGTGATTTGCACCGTTTAAAACCGTGGTTATAACGTGCCAGGATAGTTATAGCACTCCGCTCCATGCTTGAGTTGAAAAGTCGACTGCCACGTATATACATCAACAATTACGTTGGCTCCATGCAACGTAAATATTGCACGTTTGGCTCCATGCAACGATTTTGGACCATTGAATATATATATATTTGCTCAAAACCTTTACCGTCGAACCTTGAGTTTTTGAATACGTAATTTCTGGACTGCTATTGCCAAAAGCAGTACCAGTACCAATACCAGAGTGAAAATTACCAAAATCATTGAATAGAAACTAAGAGCCAGCCGGTGCCTTATAAGCCATGGTAGATCTATTCGAGAGAGCAGTGTTGCCTGGTTTCTCCAACTGTCAGATTTGTTTTCTTTATCAAACCAGTTTGTAACTCTGAAAGTAAAATGTGTTTATCTGTTACAAGTTCTCCGTGTACATCCCTCACTTCCATTTTGATAACTACTGGATTTGCATCCCAGTCGATTTCAATGGCTCCAAAGTTTGGCTTTCCGTATATGCATGATTTATATCGATAATGTTTCCCAAACACTCTCACAGTACTGGGAGTCAACCTTGCTGCAAGTCTTACCAAAAACTAAAAGAAACAGAAGATGGCACGGCATATTCTACTGCCTGAGTAACCCCACTTGAAGTTATATCATAGAGTGGATAACTGACACCACAATCATATCTTGTAATTTCACCACAATGGACATCTCCACTCATAAAAATAACTCCACTTCGATTGTTATCTGCAATAAGTTTGAAAAGGCGATCTCGTTCCTTTGGAAAGTGTGCCCAAGATTCTACGTAAAACAAAGGTTGAACTACAGCAGAAAAATTGGACATAACTTGAATGGAGGCCACGATGATGATAATTTGATATAAGTTATTCTTTATCTCTTCTTCTAACCATGTCCATCGAGTTTCACCCAACATTTCACCATTACTAAGTAATGAATCTCTGTGGTATCTAGTGTCCAAAAGAATTACCTTCACTTGTTTTCCAATTGGTCCAAACATATATGAAGCGTACACGCCAGCTTGTTTACGTCTTGGACTATCTGAAATCTAGCATAAGTCTCTGGCTTACATTTTGCCCCGGTACTCTTTTCCAGCATTATTCAGTCCATAATCATGGTCATCCCATGTTCCTATGACCTGAGCTCTCCTCCGTAACTATGAATAACTGGGATTACTCTTGGCAAGATTATACCTAAACTCTATTTCTTTCTCCGAGTTGGGAGAAAACCTTTCCACGTTTTTCCAGGGACCAACTGTCCTCTCTTTTCCGAAAATTCTCAATTTCTGTTTGCTGTCTGCATAGATATTGTCTCCCATCCACTATCGAACCTTTGCGCCTGCTCCATGTTTTAAAAAATAACCTTTGACCATTTTATACGCTATGGAAATATTAAGCTCATTCGTAATGTTTTCCATATAGTCTTGACTCACCATTTTATATGTTTTGGAGCCTACATGGTCTTGCGCCTTGCATTAATATATACAATATCACCTTGGTCCATTGAATGTGCACCCTTTATAATTTGATCACTTGCTTTACCTCATAATACGAAGGCTTCTTGTTTTGGAAGATCGAGAGTCGAAATATGCTTCTCAAGCCACATTGATGGCCCTTTTAATATTAACCCTTTCTATCTCGTGGTTCCGGAGGCTCTCTTTGCGTATGCATCAATGTGCCTGGCTACCAAAAGTGTATGCATTAAACATAACCTTCTAGGTTCAATTTGAAATTCTCCATCTCTAATAGTTTCGTATAGACAATCTTTATGGACATGTAGGAGCAAAGGAGACTAGGGTTTTAAGGCCCTTTCGTTCCTCCACATGTACTCCTTGCAACCTAAATAATGCCACAATATGTATCTCCAGATTAACAGATGTTGCTTCTCAAAGGTGCGCTGCCATATTTGAAACTCTGCCGTCGACTTACCACACCCATATGAGATTGTCATTCTCTAGGGAGATCTTCTGAGTCGGCTTTGTTCACTGGGCTGTACTTCAGGCTAGATTCATCGAAGTGGCGAAATATGTTCCTTTGCGTGCACCCATCGACATTTAGATGATATGGTGCAGGATCTAGACATTTCCAAACGGAGGTGCGCACTAGTGAAGAAAGCTCTTGCATCAGTAACATAGAAGGTTCTCTCTGATCAACATGTATCACACCATCCTCCTTTTAACAGTACTGGTCGCTTGCTCCTCCTCCTCCCTTGTTCTGCAACCTTGGCTTTGTTACCGAGCTCAATTTTATTGCCCTCGATGTGATGACAAGATTGAGGAGTTGGTCACCCGTGGAGTCGACCTGCGTGGAATATTACAACATCATAATTACTCTTCAATAATGATGACCACAGATAAAACACATGAAACTAACAAGCTTAAGAGAAGTATTCAAACAACATGCTTAATGACCTACAGCAGGAGGGCTTTTACTCGTCAATACACAAAAGGTTTCCTTTCAAACGTATGCATGGCAATCTCATTACACATGGCGCGACTGCGGTAAGAATGTTCGAGCGTAAGCTAGATGATCCCTCCCACATATGGCGTGATTGCAGCGACAACATCAAGTCATGGTGATGAGACAACTCGTGAGGGGTTGGGGATAGGTCGGCGGGATGTCGTTGACTGCAGGTCAGGTGAAAGACTTTAACGACAAAGCGAGCAGAAGGGGACCCGAAATTTTAAATATACCCAAAATTTTGGGTGGTGTTGTAGCGGCTACAACAGGCCTACAGAAAAAGATGGCCAAACACTATGCCTTGAAAAACAAACTCACTAGTGCCAAGCTCAAAGACGCCCTCATTGAAATTCAAGCACTAAAAGGAGGAAAAGACCAAGTAAACCTTGGAATCTTGCCTCAAGATTTTCTACAGGCTTCTCAAACCCTATAAGTAAGGTGTCCACCAATTTTGGGAGAATTTTGAAATTTTTTGGTTTTTTGCAAATTTTGAGGCCTATAAGCATAGTACCCCTGGCGCTACGCTTTTTCTTCAGACATCCTCAGAGGGAGAACTTTGCATTTTTGAAATCCTCATGCCTAGTACAGTATGCTCACCAAATTTTAGAGCATTTGGAGTATTTTTGACCCCTCAAAAGGTCAAAAACACCTCATTTTTCACCTTTCTGCCTCATGCTTTGCGCTTATAGTAGTTTTGGGAATTTGGCTTTTTGGATAGGTTACAGGAGCTCAATCAGAAAACCAAAGGTAGATCTGGAAATTAGACTCAGCAGGCTTTCCAACGGGCCATCATGGAGCAAAATCCGACATCCGAAAGGTCACCAAAACTTGGCTGCAAGTGGACTCATTTTCTGCCTGTGTTGGCGCTGCGCCTAGAGCAGTTTTGGGAATTGTCTTTGGGACAGGTAAATGAAGCTCAATCAAGAAATCAAAGGTAGATTTGGAAAGTAGACTCAACAAGCTTTCCAACGGGCCATCACGGAGCAAATTCCGACATCGGGAAGGTCACCAAAACTTGGCTGCAAGTGGACCCATTTTTTGCCTGTGTTGGCACTGCGCCTAGAGCAGTGTTGGGAATTTTCCTTTTGGATAGGTTAATGAAGCTCATTCAGAAAACCAAAGGTAGATTTGGAAAGTAGACTCAACAAGCTTTCCAACAGGCCATCACGGAGCAAAATTCGACATCGGGAAGGTCATCAAAACTTGGTTGCAAGTGGACCCATTTTCTGCCTGTGAAGGTGCTACGCTTTCAGACCTCACTGTGTGTTTTTGGCCAAAAGTCAACAAAAAATACTCATTAATTGCAAAATGATATTTTAATGTTTTTTGAGGCAAATCACTGCAAAGTTAGGTGCTAGGAGTTATTTTGGCATTTATTTCATGAGATATTTTGTGCCGTGGGCCTTGCATGGTCTCTTGGGCATTAATGACATTTATGGATGATTTTGACACTTTCAACCCTAGTAAGGGTTTTTTGCCCTCCTTTGCTAGATAAATAGAGAATGAGGGCTTCATTGTAAAAGGTTGGCATTTGATGACTCTTTGGAGCAATACAGTCTTTTGGAGGTTGAAGAGAAATTGGTGTTGTGGAGCTTGTGAATGGCTTGTTTTGCTTGTTGATGGAGGAGGCTTGCTTGTAGGATCCCTGAGCTTGGTTAATGGTGAAGTGCTTCTATTCAGTTATTGTTTTCTCATGTATCATTATGTTTCCATCTTTTTGTGTTGCAATAGAACATAGGATTTAGACTAAGAAATGTTCTTCAAAGGCACCTTAGCTCTGTTTGTTCTTCATTGCCTCTATGTTTTCCTCTGCTAGGAAGTTTTAGAGAATTTTTAATTGCTCTCTAGACCCCCTAAGCTTGTTTATTTCATGAATGGTTTAATACAGTAGGTATCAAAGATGATTTATGGCTAGCCCTTCTTGTTTGATGTCACTAAACACTTTTCTTGAGGTCTCTCTCCAAAGTACCATTAATTAGGTTTGCCAAAGAGGCTATGTTTCGATCATACCCTTTGTCCGTGCTTGAATAATTGTTTTGGAGATCTTCATAGCTATGATCAATGATGTTTAGGCGTTCCCTCTTCTTTGATTAAAGTTATATGTGTATCTTGAATGTTTTCTAACCTTGAAGGTGAAATCACTAGAAGTTAAATGAGTTTCTCGCCTTCTATATTTCATTGGAATGTTTGTCTAAAATGCTTATTTGCTTAAGTGGAATCAAAGAGTTATTGGTGTGCCCTGTCTATTGATTACGTCCTTATGCTAAATAGTGTTGAAGTCCCTTCTTGTTTTAAAGTATTTGACAAAGGATTCTTGATTGCCCTTTGCCCTACTTTAGTTCACAAACTTGATGTCCATCTCATTTCCCATAAACCTTGAAAATCCATTGACCAATGCTATATTTGCCCTGTGATGCTCCCCGATCCATTGTTAAACTTTCCATGACTTTTATAGACTCCATAGCCCAATGACTTGAAGATTTCCTCATTCCATCTATTCTACTTGACCATCCTACCGAACCAAAACAAACAAACAAACCCTACACTTAACGACTAGCCTAAAATCAAACTCTAAAAGCAAACAAGTTCACATCCTTTGCATACAATAGAGAGAGCCCTCTCTGAGTCCAAGAAGGCTAGGTCCTAGTACTCCAAAGGTTGGTCTGATGTTACCCTGTGCATTTGGTCTACCAATCTGCTAAATCATGGAACCTAACAATCCTAATGTCTATGGTTGAAGATATTTTGTGTAATTTCTTTATGATGAAATTGAATAAAGGAAAGATTAAATTAAGAAATCATATGAAGTAATTATCATATAAGAAGATCTCTTAAAACTCAACATGGCGTCAAGGCATGGGTGAAAGAGCAACCCTAAAAGAAGCCATCTACTACAAGCTATTCTCTAGTGTTTATTTGGTCACCAACCCTAGAAACCCTAGTTCAATTCTAATTATAAGAAGGATGCAAAAATCATTGCTTTGCCTTGTTGTTGAAGGCTCAAAGCTAGGTTGAAAAATGTTTAGTCCGTTTTCAATAGGACTAAGTTTTTGCAACAGAGGTCCGAGTACCTTTGAGCTAATTGCAAAGGCCACTGAAGAATATAGTTGCAGAAGGCCGAGAGTCTCAGGGTTACTTTAAAAAGATTGATCAAACATAAAATGATCTTAGATAAGACGAAGTCTCATGTGACTATTGAAGTCGAAATTTTTGGAAAGTCTGAGTTGAAGATAAGCCTTAGTCCATTTCAGTAAGATGAGGAGGATGTGGACTCTATCTTAGTAATCCGAGAAGGCTTCAAATCCTAGTCCAAGAAGGCCAAATTTCTTTGTTAAAGGTCCTAAGACCGCAGGTCTTGAAGAAATCAAAATTTGAGCCTCAGAGTATGTAAGAATGGGTCGAATAGGCCGCAGAGCTTATTGCCCAAGGTCAAAGATCAAAAACTTAGAACAAAGTTATCTTAGAAAATTACAAAGGTTCGGGAGCCTCAGTAAATTGACAAGGAAATCTTAGACAATCGCTTCAAAAGCCAAAGTTTGCCTCGTTCTTGTTGCAAGAACATTGAAGAGCTTAGGACTAATGATCTGTTGTTAAATGAATTGTGTATAGTTTTTGTTTGTGACCTCAAGCAAGAAAGTAGCATATCTCCTCAAGGTCACCACGATGATGATAAACTACCTTGAAAATAGCATTGATATAAATCTAAAAGACTAATGTGTTCGAAAATGTCACACCTATGTTATTCTAGCTCTTGAATAAGATCAAATAGGTTGAGTCATCTCTAGATTAAAGACGACGAGTTACTTGATCTCCTAGTGTCCTCTAGTATGAGGATTGTCTCCATACAATCACATGAAGTGTGGAAGCACAAAGACCTTCAAATCCATTTATTGCTTGGAACAAAGAGGTATGTATCATCTCCTAAAATGTTTTGTTTATTTTGAAATCTCAACCATAGGAAATGTTTACCAAAATATCTTTGTCAATATGCTTGGTTGAAAAGGACGCGTATCAAGGTTGTTTCCAAGGCTATGATCTAAACCTGAAGGGTTCCTTAATGAAACCATGATGAATTTGAACACTGAAGGAATCTCCTCAAATTCACTGATAACCTTTGACCATGTTTATGAGAGGTATTTTCTAATGCGAGAAATCAAACATGTATATTCGGAAGCATAACATTGTTGACATTATTTATGGATCCTGCCTTTCAGTGCTGTAATCTAATCTTCCACACCAAGGAGAGGATCATTGTCAACACATCTTGGATATAACAATCTTACAACGAAAAAGAGGTTGAGTTCCTCTTCAAATTTTGAAGACCAAAGCAAGTCAATTGCTGATCTGAAAGTGTTCTTATGAGAAAGTCAAAATCAATATTTAGCCAAAAATATATGGCTACTAATTTGATGAAGCAGTAACCTAGTATGCCATGAGCATGTCTCCTAATTTGGACTAGAATATTCTTGATTGGTTGCTGAAGCATTGGAACTCTATGACAATTGATATGGAAAGCAAATTTGTACTTGACCAAGTCTCCAAGGGCAAGTTATTGCTGCTATAACAATGATTGTGAGGAAGCTAAATTACTTGGTTTGAAGTGGTCAAGATTAATTATTAGACGAAGTGTCAGTCCAAGAGAGTGACTCCACGAACTAATTGTGTTTTTGCATTAAGAGAAAACATGGATATATACAAGGAGAGGGAGATTATTGGGATTCATCTCCCAAATTCCAATGTCTCTTCATCTTCCAATTTCCTTTATTTTGCTATTTACAATATTTACATGGTTTTTTCCTAATCCCAAAGATTAGGGGTCAACATTCCCCCCCTTAATCTGAAGGGATGTTGGTGAGTCCAAACATCATTCTAAATCTTTCGAACTTTTCTCCTTCAAGCACTTTGGTGAAGATGTTTGTAGTTTGCTTATTTGTGGACAATGACATGGATGGATAGTCTTGGCCTCAACATGATGTTGAATCAAATGATACTTTGTATTGATGTGCTTGGTTTGATCATGGAACTGTGGGTTCTTGGCCAACTTTATTGCTGAATTGTTGTAAATCAAAAGAGGAGTTGAATGCAATTGTTTCTCCTGCAAATCTTCTAGAATTTTCCTGAGCCACACAATTTCCTTCATTGCTTCAGTGGCTACTACATATTCTGCCTTAGTTGTGGAATCTGCTGGAACTGACTGTTTGTGTGACTTCTACGAGACAACTTTTGATCCAAGACTCGTAACATAACTTGAAGTAGATACTCCAGTTTCTTTATCTCCATCAAAATTTGAATCAAAATATCCAATCAAGATGAAGTCATCCACCTGTGTATACTTGAGTCCAAAGTCTTGAGTTCTCTTCAAGTACTTTAGAACTCTTTTTGCAGCAGACCCATGACACTCAAAAGGCTTTTGCATAAACCTAGAGAGGATTCCAACAACAAATGAAATGTCCGGTCTAGTAGTGGTTGTTGAGAAATCAATGCAAGTAGATTAGGTTTTGATTCCTCTTTCTTGATAATTACTTGTGAATTCTGTTGGCTTCTTTTACTTCTTTATTAGATTATCTTTCATCAAGCAATTACCAAATTATGTGTGTATGAAGATCACAAAAACACAAAACACAATATGTAGGCATTATGCTAGGGAATAAGCCCTCTCTAGGGGAAAACCCAATCTAAATTCTCTTCCTTCAATAGTTTTCTTTGAGACTTTTCACCCTAGACATATACCAAACCTTTCCTCCACACCAAGTTAGCCTTTCGAGATCTTTGACCCAATAGCAGCAACAACTTGTCCCCAACAACTTCACTATGCAACACTTACGGCATCAGGGAGCAACAACAACACAAAAAGACTTCGATCTCCCAAAATAGGGCACAAAATGGAGAGAGTAGCACCAAAACTTCGATTTTCTTCTTCTTCATCACTTTGACCCAACTCACACTCCTTTTGGCTTCCTTGACCCACTTCGCACTTTTTTTCGGCTTCCAGAGAGATATTGAACTAGCTTGAGATGAGATACTCCAAATGAATTCAATCTCCTTCCTTTTATAGGCTTCAAGTGAGGTCGAATTGGTTCCCTTTAGGCCGACTTGATCTCCTTTAGGACGTCTTGGTGTGGAGGTGACATATTTCACATTTGACTCAATAATAAACATTTTTACATGATTCAAAAGCCCAAGAAGGGTCTCTTTAAATATACAATGATTCTATTGACTCAATATTAATCCTAGGAGTCCACAATGGGGATTTTGACTTATATAATGATGACCTAAGCATGAAACCCATGCTTTAATAAGTCATTGATACAATAATAAAAAATCTTTTCTTTATTCTTTTGACAAGTACATTACATAATGACTCAAATACATTTTATGAAGACCGAACCTAGTTACATTCTTCAACACTCCCTCTTAACTAGGGAGGTATTCATAATATAAAAATACAATGGAAGATCTCAAACTATATGAACTATGAGAGTTTAGGCACCACAATGCCATGGACTAGATTCCTGACCAGGGCAATCTATCCATTGGTCTCTCAACAATTTAGGCACCACAATGCCATGGACTAGATTTCTGACCAAGGCAATCAATCCAAGTGGGACTAAGGTGGAATAAAGCTTTCAGCCTCTCTAGGTACCATCAAGCTTACTTACTAACCACCAACTCAAGGATCTAGGTGCGCATCCAACCAATGCCACCCTCCCTACTAGACATCAATACAAAGTGCCAGCCTTATGTCTTCCCAGGCAATGCTTCACTAGCAAAGCCTCAACAAATCTCTTCTAACTTCTTAGCATCAATACAATCAACAATATCTACTAGACCAAGCTTGTCTCTTAGATATTCAAACTTCTTATTAGGAAGAGACTTTATCAGTATGTCTACTACCTGTTCATCTGTTGAGACATACTCCAAACTTCACGATCCCATCCTGCACCAAATTTCTAATAAAGTGGAACTTTTTGTTGATATGCTTCGTCCTTGCATAAAATACAAGATCTCCAGACATCTTGATACAACTTTGATTATCACAGTTAATCATAGTAGGACCTAGAGACTTCTCGAACAAATTTGTTAGAAGCTTCCTTAACCAAACAACCTCCTTTCCTACTTCACATGCAACCACATATTTTGCCTCAGCACTACTCAAAGCAATGTGTTCTTGCTTTCTACTCATCCATGAAATCATAACAAACCCCAAACTAAAACATCCACCTATAATGCTCCTTCCATTGGTCTCACTGCCACCCTAATCAGAATCTGTGAAGCCAATTAACTTGACTTCCTTACTATCGTACTTTAGGCAGTGATGCATAGTGCCACAAAGATACCCCAATATGTGTTTGTCAGCTATCCAGTGATCATGACGAGGCTCTAACTGAAACTGACTAAGAATGTTCATTGCAAAACATATATATGGCCCAGTGTTTACCAGAGACATTAGAGAACCCACCAACTAACGATAGGAGGTAGGGTCCATGAGACTAGAGTCAGAACCCCGCAACTTCTTGAGATTGGTGATCATAAGAGTAGTCATGGGCTTGGAGTCCACCATCCCAAATTTCTGCAACATTTTGATGATGTACTTTCCTTGCCCCAAATATATCTCCCCAGGTTTCTTCTATACTTCTAGATGTTGATTTATGGTAGCATCGGATGTGCTCTAGCCTTGTAATTTTGTTTATAGGCTAAGACACATGTATTTCGTAAAACCCAGAAAGGATTTTTGGAAATTCCACTTAGAGATGGTTTAATTAAATTAATTAATCATTTTTTAATGTTTTCCTTAGTCTAAACTTAGGAAAACTGATTAATTAAAGGGTATTAATTAAACTAAGTGTGAATATTCTAGATAAAGTCATGGATCACTTCCAAGTTAATCTTAGCCCTTGATTATGTTTTAATCTTGGCCGTTGAATGGTCAACGAAAGAATATAAGGAGGGTGAGGGGCCTATGGAAAACACATTGAACACATTGAGCATTTGGCATTTTCGAACTTGTGAGACAGACACAACTTTTTGATCAAGATCGAATCACTAGGGCAAGGTTTTCTAAGTGATTTCGATCTAGTGATCGGTTTCAGTGAGGGGTAGAGGCAGTGACTGGTCAGGAGGACTAGGAGTACATTTCAGAGAGAGAGGCATCAATCACGTAGAAGAGGCAACGCAGTCACCTGGAGGGGTGATGCAGTTCTTGAAGGGAATCATTCAGAAGTGACGCAATGCCTTCTTGATTCAGTCCAGAGATAGCTGGAAGCTGGGGTTTCTGAGCCAGGAGGGCCAAAACTCAGTTTCAGATCTGCCTTGATCAGTTACAGAGGAGAGGTGATGCAGTTCTTCAGCGTGCCCACGGAGGCTTACGCAGTTCTAGCGTAGGCATCATGCAGAGGCAGAGAGGGGCTTCACCAGCGCTGTTCAGATCAGCCGGGGATTTGCAGAGTGAGGTATATCTCACATTTCTTTTGTTGCCTAGATTTTCTCTGAAGGGTGAGCTGGATATTGGCACCCTAGTTGTACTCAAGATTCTGTTGCTTAATAATACAAAACCCTTAGATCTGCTGCACCGGTTTTCCCGAGTTGGGTTTTTTCGGGGACTTAGTCCAAAAATAATTGTGTCAAATGTGGATGTTTTTCATTGTATTTTGTTCATTTTGTTTCAGCACTTAGATTTATTCCGCAGTATTATTTGTGTAGACTGCTTCAGTAATTACTTCAATATTTCACTGTAATGAAATAATTATGGAAAAATAATAGGAGAAGTAATTCAGATTTGTTGTAGTAGGAATCCAGATTTAGGATTTTTCACATGGTACTAGAGCTTATTGAAGCTGAAGTGCAGGAGAAACAAGAGTGAACCAACAAATCTGTGCTCAAGAGACTGGGAACTGCGTAAGCAACAACAGACTCTCCCAGAAATTACGCAGTCCAGGCCAAGAGGGAAATCCAACACAGAAAAGGCTCCCTTTGAGAGAGTTGACAGAGGGGTAAGTTTTTTCAGTTGTAGAAAAGGGAGTGTAGCAGACCAACGTAGCTGAAGGACGCAGTTGCTGGTGCACAAGCATCCGAAAATTTCTAAAAAACATAGATTAGGGATTTCTTGACCTCAGAGAGTTTTCTTACTCAAAGAAACTCAGTTTTTCCCGTGCAGCAGCAGAAGCATTGATTGCTCGTCAAGGAGAGCGTAAGTCTAGCTGAGAAGAGGGTTAGAGGAAGATACCAACAGTTGAGGAGATGGCCAGCAACGGATTGCATGACCAAGATAGATTGGAGGGTGCCTCCAACTATGTTATTTGGAAATCAAGGATTCAGTTTCTCCTTGATGAGCATGATCTAAAGGCCCTCATAGACAGCACAGTTGCAGAATCACTAGATGCAGCATATCTGAGAGCCTTCAAGAAGAACATGGCAAGAGCCAAATGATTGATCCTAGATGGTGTGAAGGATCACATCGTACCCCACATTGCTACAAAAACCACTGCTAGAGAAATGTGGGTAGGGCTGGAAAAGCTATATCAAGGATCCACCGAGTAGCGGAAGATGTATCTAGAGGAGAAGATGCGTAATACCAGGATGAAGAAGGGAGAGCGTTTTGACTCCTTCCTATATCGTATTTAGGATAACCGAGACTAGCTGTCAGCAGTAGGGTCAACACCTAGAGACTCAGAGTTGGTAAGGCTCACTCTGAACTCTGTTTCAGAAGACTATCAGGTCTTTGTCTAGAGCATTCTGGGCAGAGAAAAGCTTCCAAGATGGGAAGCGATGTGGGCAGCCTTGCAGTAAGAAGCGCTGAGGAGAGACCTCCTCAAAATCCATATTGAGGATGGCAGCAACGGTTCGAAAGTAAAGAAGGAGGAAGATAACACAACCCTTGCATCTAAGGGGCAACAGAGGCAGAATAAGAAAGATCTGTCCAAGATCAAGTGCTTCAGGTGTGGGGAAATGGGACATTATGTCACACAATGTCCTCTTAAGAAAAAGGACAAGGAGGAGAAGCAAGATCCTCAAGCCGAAGCTGCCAAGATTGAGGCAGAAGCTGATTGTGCTATGTTGGCTCATATTCCGAAAGGAGAGAAGTGGGTTGACTTGGAGTTGTAGAGCCAGAGTCTACAAATGGCAGGACCCTTGAGTATTTCCAGACTCTTGGATCACATGTGAGCTACGACAACCTAAAGACAATAACAGGATGGACCGTTGCAGCGGAAGATGAGGAGACAATGCAGTGGCTAGCAGTACTAGAACCTGATCAGCACAGAGAGGGAGCAACAACATCAACAGTTGAGCATCAACAATGCAGTGCAGTGCTCACGCAGTGCAGAGCAGCAACAACACAGTATTTTCAGAGAGCTAGTGCAGAAGTTAGTAGCAGTCAGTCTTATTTCTCAGATGTAGATTTACGTGTCCAATTTCGGATGTTTTTCTGTTGCAATTAGCAACAGTAGTTGAGCAGCAACAACGCAGTGCACAGTAGTGCTCATGCAGTGCTCACGCAGTGCAGCAACATAGTTGCAGAATTCAGAGGGAGTTGTAGTACAGTAGCAGTTGGCAGCAACATGTAGAGTCAACAACAGTACACATGCAACATTTTTGTGCAGTGTTGGTGAGCAGCATCAACAACACAACAACATATGTTCCAGAGGTCAGAGCAACACATTGAGTTGTCTTGCTAGAGCACTTTCCTCGCTAAGAGGGAGTGTTGATTTATGGTAGCATTGGATGTGCTCTAGCCTTGTAATTTTGTATACAAGCTAAGACACATGTATTCCATAAAACATAGAAAGGAATTTTGGAAATTCCACTTAGAGATGGTTTAATTAAATTAATTAATCTTTTTTTAATGTTTTCCTAAGTCTAAACTCAGGGAAATTGATTAATTAAAGGGTATTAATTAAACTAAGTGTGAATCTTCTAGATAAAGTCATGGATCACCTCCAAGTTAATCTTAGCCCTTGATTATGTTTTAATCTTGGCCGTTGAAGGGTCAACGGAAGAAAATAAGGAGGGTGAGGGGCCTATGGAAAACACATTGAACACATTGAGCTTTTGGCATTTTCGAGCTTGTGAGAGAGACACAACTTTTTGATCAAGATCGAATCACTAGGGAGGGTTTGCTAAGTGATTTCGATCTAGTGATCGGTTTCAATAAGAGGCAGAGGTAGTAACTGGTCAGGAGGACCAGGAGTACATTTCAGAGAGAGAGGCAACAATTACGCAGAAGAGGCAGCGCAGTCACGTGGAGGGGTGATGCAGTTCCTGAAGGGAATCACGCAGAAGTGACGCAATGCCTTCTTGATTCAGTCGGGAGATAGCTGGAATACTATTGTGCCTAACTCAATTAATTACACTTAAGGTGGCATTCCAAGAGGAATACTTGACAAAACACCTTAGTGTAATAACTCGTTGGAACCATAACGAGAAGATCTAAATGATGGGATGGTTAGTGGGGATTTTCGGTGGCCTGAGGAGGCATGGTAGCCAATTTACCATTTTCCCACATTAAAAAAATATTTTTAAAAAGAGGGAAATGTGCTCAATGAGTAAAATAATAATAAAATAGGAGCTTCTAGAGGGTCCATCAGATCTATAAAAGGAGGAGGAGGAGGCCATTAGATTTAATCTTGGATTTGATCTTTCTTCTTGTATGAGAGGCTTGAGAATCTGGTTCTCTACTTCATTTGGAGCCACAGGACGGAAACCCTTGGGTGATTCAGTGAGATTGGGTGAGTACCCATCTCCCCTTGGTGAATTCATCTAGAATTCATAGGAGAGCTTAGTAGTGGTAGTTCAGTTCAGTTTTTGTGGAGGGCCAGTGCAACATTGTGGCAGATCTGCAAATGACCATCCTTGCAACTATCTTCTATGGAGGGTTTATATGTAAATTTATCAGCAAATAAATAAAGCTACATTATTCTCATTTCTTGTGTCTTTTGCAATTCTCACATTTATGGGTTTCTTTGCAAATTTTATTTATTGTGCTATTGTTTTCACTAGGAAAATTTGTGGATTAATTTTTGTACACAATATCTGGCGAAAATTTGTATTTGGAATATTACATTGTTCTTCTATGGCCTCCTAGTGAGGATTGCAAGTATGTGTTGAAGGCTGCCAAGGCTCTAATAGTAGATAGAAGCAAGGTTACTTGGGAGCGGGAGCGAAAACGGGGAGTAGGAGCAGAAGTGGGAGCGGGAGCTCCATTTTCAGAAGCTCCCTATTCGGGAGTGTTTCAGGGAGCGTTTTTTTTATAATATATATATATATATATATATATATATATATATATTTTATATTTTGATGCATATATGTCAACAAAAGCATGTAGAATGATGAATTAGACATAAAAAACATAAAAACATAGATTGAATTGGAGGTATCTTTATCATTACCTTTAGATTCGTATAGGGATCTTTGTCATTAATATCACCCTCTAAGCATTCGCTCCGGGAGCGCGTTCAAGGCAGTGCGCTCCAGGAGCGGGTTCGATAGGGGGGAGGCACTCCCCCACAACCTTGGATAGAAGAAGTGGAAGAACGAAGAAAAGCATGTGACAAGAGGACTGTCCCAAAATTGTGGTTTGTGGATGAGATCAGAGCTTAGAGGGAGCAGATAGATTAACAAGTTTGAAGTGTACTTGGATTATGTTGAAGGAAGTCAGTGGTAACTTCCAAATGTATTTGCAAGATCTGGCATGCAACAAATTGCAACATAGAAGCAAGATTTGGGAATGTTCTCCCAGAAAGAGGGAGAGGATCATAATTCTCCAGGTACTCTTCTATTAGAAATATTGATTGCACCAGGTGGATGCAAAGATAGTCTCTCTCAATGAAGTAATTGAGGAAGAAGAAGTGCACATAGAGTCACCTCGAGGCTTTGAGGTACATAAGAAGTATCATGATTGTACAATCACAAGCATACACATTTGTGCTTGGATTAATGGATCAAGATTGATCATATATGATTTGTCTCTGATAAAACCAGAAGGACTCGTGTCAAAGGGAGAAATTGTGGCAGAGAGAATTGCTTCTGTAATAGAGGGAGTAGTCAGAGAACCTTGTTTTAGCTTCAGAGGGAGTAGACCTCTAAGTTTGAGATGATGGAATGTCATTGACATTGTCAGGCTAGATGACTAATATGCTAAAAGGCAACAATAGCAGAGGGAGCACTTGAATTACCACAGTAGGATATGTTTCAGTATGAGAGGGAGCACCCAATTAGGGTGATAGGATAGTAGTTGTAGTGATAGACCCAGTAAGAGGGTTGGTGTACCAACATGGTAGTCATGGCAAAATCAATTATAATTTGAGATTTTTCTGAAACAGTGAAGTACAACTGCAGATTTGGCAGGGAGTGTTGAAGACATAAAGAGTTCATCAAGATATTGCTTCAATTTGGGCTCCGTTATAATTTCTTGGATAAGCATGAAGCAGATATTTGTCGCACTCAGTTTTGTAGAGGTCGAGTATATTATAGCCAATTTGGCAAGATGAGAAGCAGTATGGCTTCAGAGGCTACTTGCAAGATTGTCTTGATCAGGTGCAGATGACGACCATAGTGACAGGTCAAATCACCATGAGATCTAGTGTCGAGATATGGTACAAAAAGAAGCAGAGTGGCTGTAGTATTCTTCTACAGTATAGCAGTTTGTTGGCAAAGTCTTTGCCCCTGGGTGAAGTATATATATAAACTTCAGGGACAAGCTTGGACTTGTTGAGAATGCCTTTCTCATTGAGAGGAAGTGCTGATGAGATAACATCATGGACTGACGTTCTCTCTATGTCAAGTATAATGTACCGAATTAGAGAGAATGGTTTGACAGAGGACAATTATTCTTCCGGTATCTGGTATGTTGACACGAATAAGGAAGAATGGTCCTAGAGCATTAGGTTCTTTTGGCGTCGGGCCTTGGATTGTGTAGTTAGAGTTTGGCCTTTGGCGATTCACCATGTGTCAGGTACCAAGTCCCGACCCAGATTATGGTGACTAGTTGTATGCTAAATGATATCCCACGTGTCTGAAGTATTGACCCGAATTATGGTGAGCACACACCATCGATCTAAAGTACTAACCCGAATGATGGTGATTAGTGGATGCAGTTGATTTACCATGTGTCTAAAGTACTGACTCGAATTATGGTGAGGACATACCATAGATCTGAAGTACTGACCCAGATTATTGTAATTGGTTGATGCTATCGTTGTACCACGTGTCACAATTGTTGACAAGATTATGGTAACCTACTTTCCCATGTGTCACAATTGTTGACCCGATTATGGTACTTGGATGTGTTATAACCTTTTCTTAGAGAAATTTGTCAACATGAGAACATTTGAATCGTCATTATGAATACCTCCCTAGCTAAAGAGGGAGTGTTGAATATTTGTAGCTATGGTTGGTTTTCATAATTATTATTTTAGTCATTGATGTATTTATAAAGCATGTTCTTCATGCTATTGTCAAAAGAGAAAATACTTGACATCTTCTTCTTGTTGGTTTTTGAAAAAAGAAAAATTAGAATTTTATTATTTGAATTTTTGGCTCCAAGAAGCCAAGTCGGCCCTCCTCCTAGTCAAGTCAGACCCAACCTAAGAGGATCTCATTTGGCCCAACAAAAGACTATATATATGTGCCATTCGACCTCCCTCCAAGCAAGCAATTCGGATTTGTCTAAGGCAAGTAAGTTTGGTCTATCTGAGGCAGTGAAAGAGTACATCTGAGGTCAGTAAAAGAGGCATGCAAATGTCTGAGGTATGCAAAGGTTTGAGGCATGCGAAGGTCTGAGGCAGAGACAAGATCTGAGGCATGCGAAGGTCTGAGGCAGATACAAGACGAGATCTCAAGCAGAATATTGGATGAGTCTGAGGTTAATGTGAAGGGAGCAGAACAAAGCTTCTCTAGGCACAATATGACGCCGAGATTATGCCCTAGCAAAGCAGACCAAACTGAAGTCCTTGGGCAACCATTTGACTTGACTAGGAGGCAGTGGACCAGGTTTGATCTAGCTACATTGTTGATTTGTTTGACCTTGTATTTGACTGATGTTTCTCTGTTCAACTTGAAGATTTCTCTAAGGAAAAGGTTGCTGGGTTTTTCCCCATGTGGGTTTTCCTAGGGTAAATGCTTGTGTTCTTGATTGACTGTTTCTTTATGATCCTAATGTCTATGGTTGAAGATATTTGTTGTAATAGCTTTATGATGAAATTGAATAAATGAAATATTAAATTAAGAAATCATATGAAGTAATTATCAGATAAGAAGATCTGTAAAAACTCAACAACCCACAGATATATAAGAGGACCATGTAGAACAACCTTTTGAGAGATACAAAAATACATCATCACATAAAAGTCACTAGGAAACCCCAATAATCATGAAACATCTATCACTTAACAACATCATTTAACCCCTTGGGGGTTTAGAGCCATCATCCATGAACAAGATGTAGTACGTACCATTACCACACCATAATGAGATAGCATGCACCATGACCAGCAAATATGTAACCAGGGAGTGAGGAACAACGCAAGCACATGTGAGAAGATCACTAAGCAAGTCAACACAATCATTAAACCAGGGAGAAGTGAGACTCCCCCAAACCAAAGACCTCCATCAAATGATTTGATACCATGAAGAAAAAGGGCTCCATGAAAATGTATCACCCCAAGTCAACCCAATATCTGTAAAGAAACCAGCAACAAATCTCCATCAATGTTATGAAAATCACAATGTGGAACCTCATACAATATGAGGTGTAACATTACCAAACTGCTCAAACTCGCCGGAGTCCATATGTATTAGGCCAAGTCAATATTGATTTGGCACCCTGTTTTGATTCTGGTTTGAATCCTTTTACAATATTATTTTTAAATCTCAGTCTAATCCATTTACAATTATATTCGAGGCAGTTTCCTAAATGGATATAATCAGACTTGGGTTACTTGGGAGCGGGAGCAGGAGCGCCATTTTTAGAAGCTTTCGGTCCAGAGCGTTTATATATATATATATATATATATATTTTTTTTTAATTTTTTAATTTTTTTATTTTTTTATTTTGATGCATATATGTCAACAAAAACATGTAGAATGATGAATTAGACATAAAAAACATAAAAACATAGATTGAATCATATAACATCAATCATCTAGAAGTTATAATCTTCATCAACCACGCCCACAAGTTGGAAGCATACAACATATTGACTCTTGAGTCTCGCGAATCATCAATCTGAAGGTTTCAAGCTTTAAAAATTCAATATATAACATTTATCATCATTGATTTCAAATTTCAATATCTAACATTTATCATCATTGATTCATTGATTTCAAAATTCAATATACATTTATCATCATTGATATATAACATTTATCATCATTGATTTCAAAATTCAATATACATTTATCATCATTGATTTCAAATTTCAATATCTAACATTTATCATCATTGATTCATTGATTTCAAAATTCAATATACATTTATCATCATTGATATATAACATTTATCATCATTGATTCATTGATCACCATATAACTTTCATGAAGCATCATATTCATAATTCATAATGACTTACAAACTTATAAATGCCAACTTCAAATTTTCACCTTTCCAATTTCAAACTTCAAACTAAATTCATCATTAAATTTATGAAATGAGAAAAAGTCAAGTTTCATTGTTCTTGTCAACAACAAATAGAAAATACTAGTAAACAACAAATCTATTTTATACATTGTTACCCACGCCAAATGTCATTTTTGACCCACGAGGAAATATTGGAAGTCTCGACACTCTCCAAGAGTACCACGACCATGACTAGAAGGTGGAGGCTGGATCTGCAAAGGAACAATAGTGTGATATCGAGGAGTGGCACTGGCACTGGCACTGGCACTGCTACCAGTAGATGGTGGAACTGGCCCTGTGTGGCGGCGGTGCTGCTGATGCTTCATCATCATTCCTATGAAGTTCTGCTTCCAATTCTTCCAGATGTAACGTGCCGTCCTCCAAATTATCATCCTCTGGGTTGTTGTCCCAGACTCTGTATGATTGATCCTCATTTGCCCAATCACAGTAATGGCTCAACAACCTCAAGTTATAATGCACATAAACCAAGCTTTCAGCTCGGTTTTCATTCAGCCTGTTTCTTCTCACATTGTGTATAAAGCTGTAGGTGCTCCAACACCTCTCTTTCTTGGGAAAATATTCCCCAACACAGCAGAAAGAAATTTTAGCCAACACAGCAAGAATCCCATGCCGCCATATCGCTACACCATGTGAAGCATCACGTCATCTTGTCTTCCATTGTGGAAAGAACTAAAGTTAAATTACCCAAGCTGATATTTGCCTTCATCAAGGCGCAATCTAACTTTACCTCTTCTGTCGGTGTAATTATCAATGCCTTCATGTACCCCTCTTGTACCTACAGATGCGTGAGGTTCACCTAACCCCACCTCCGGTGCGAGTTGTTAACCAAGATAGAGTAATATTCACACAAGATATATGAAAAAGCATGGTGGAACATTGAGTTTATTCCACCGTGCACACCTACAGTCGTGAATCATAGCATACAGTTGGGATCATTATCCTTAACAACATCTTTTATTTGCCCCAACATGCTATCCATCTGCTCATAAACCTCTCCAATCACTAGTTTATCAGTATCTGCAAACCGAATCATGTTATAAATAGGCTTGGTAAAATTCAAAATTTCCCTCACATGTGCCCAAGACAGAGGGTCAAGGGCGGTCTCCTCCACATGTTCGAAACCTTGCCTGTCAACTATTGTTGCTGCCCTGTCCTTTAATAGCTGCCAGTGTGGGCTTGATATCATTGTAGCCAATGACTCTTTTACCTTCAAAAGGCGCTTGAAGGTGAGGTAATAGCTAGCAAATCTAGTTTTTGCTCTCTTCAACAACTCCAATTTGGAGTGAGTACGGAAAAGCCCATGGGTATTGCTATGATTTGTAATAAATTTTATCATTTTTTTACCTCTCTTGTGCAAATCACCAAGCCATTTGAATTGAGGTTGTTTGTTTTTGATGATATCATGCATCAAAAGGTTCATTGTGTGAACCAAACACCCAGACCAAAAAATGTTGGGGTATTTATCCTCAATAATTACTCCTGCTGCCTTACAGTTAGCAGCATTATCAGTGATGACCTGTATGACATTGTATGGCCCAGTCTTTTCAATTATATCAAGTAATGGTTCTGCAATGTTAATGCCGGTTTAAAATTTGTCACGAATAATCATAGAGTGCGGTGCCCAAACATGACCTTAGCCAAAGCAACATGGCTGGTTTCCTTTACGGTGGTCCATCACTTGAAGACAATAAATGACCATGCTCATTCCGCGAATTTGTCATTCTAGCCAAAGAATGGTTTATTTTAGCTTTTTCATGATCAAGACCCACGGTTCTGGCCTTGTCATACCCAGGGCTTTTGTATCCTTTGGGGCATCATTAATGGCAGAAACCATTTCATGCCAATAAGGTGAGCGAAGAACATTGAATGGCACCCCACATGCATATAGAAACCGGTAAACTTTTGAATCCACATCATTCCTACACCCTTCGTCCAGAAAATCGGATATGGTTCTACACCTTAATCCAGTGCCACTGCCTCCAAAACCACTGGCATGGGTGGAAGTTGAACTTGTTTGTCCATGACGTGTTGGGTCTGAATCAATGAAACCCCTAGATCTTTTAGATGATCTCTGTAGGGCAGCCTCCTCTTCCTTCCTATATTTCTCTCTCTGTGTTGCTGGCACATTAGTACAAACTTTGATTCCAATATTTTTAGTTCCATCCCCTGGCATTATCCCACAAAGGTGCCTTCTCGCATGGGTGTATGAACCATGGTATTGTTTATTGCAATGGGGGCAAATAAATTTAGTGGTTCCACCACCTTTCCCTCCTTCCATTTTCTGAACATATTTCCACAAAGGTGTCTGAGTTTGGTCTTGTTTAGTTGGGGAATCTGTGTCCTCATGTTCTCCACTCCCCACTTCCTCCTCAACATAATCCTCCTCCTCTTCAGGATTTTATTCAAATCCACCATAACCCTCCTCTTCATCCTCCTCTTCTCTGATTTGCCTCTTTCTTCTACTACTCTCCAACACCATTATCACAAAGAAAGGAACCAACATGAGGAAAATCCCTAGCCATATAGCCATGATGGAAACAAGTTTCAAGTTTCAAGTTTCTAGCCTGCAAAACAAATGGAAAAATGCCAAATGGGAATAGAAAATGCAACATAGGAAAAAAACAATTCATTTTTTAAGTTTTAAATCCAATAAAATGCAACATTCAAGAAAAATTCAAGTTTTCATTTTTAAACAATTTAACAACCTACAAATTCATCCTAGAAAATACAAAATTGGATTAGAAGGCCTACCTCTTTCTTGCAATCCTCCTGTTGCCTTGCTCCTTGCTCTCCTTGTCTCTTGCTCTCTCTCTCAACACTCAACAAACGATAAAAACTAAAATGAAACCCCCCCTATAAACAATTCGTTTTTTCACTTAAAAAAATTTGCGCGCGGTGGGAAGCGTTTTTTTTTTTTTTTGGGTTGTTGTTGTTGTTTCCGGGGAGTGTTCGGGAGCGAATGCTCCCCGATCGCTTCCGGCATTTAAAAAACGCTCCCGAAGCATTTTTTAAATGCCGGAAGCGCTCAGGAAGCGTTCGCTCTCGAGCGCTTCCTGAAATGCTCCCGAAAAGGCAGGGAGCGTTTTAACAGGTTCGAAAACGCGCTCCCGAAAACGCTCCCCTCAGGAAGCGTTTTCGGGAGCGCGTTTCCGAGCGTTTCCAAAACGCTCCCGCACGGAGCGCGTTTCGGAAACGGGAACGAGGGGGGGTTGAAGCTTCCCTGCAACCCTGAATCAGACAGATGGATCCTTGGTGAAACTTGTGTTGTGTCCTGTCATGTGTGAGGCTAATTATGAGTTCAAACCTAACAAGTCAATAGAAATACCTTTTAACAATTGGAAACGAAGAGAAGAGAACATCAAAGTTAAGCTCCAATCTATAAAGGAGTCAGGACCCTAAAATACATTTATAGAATGCTGTCAAATCATCTTCAATCTCTGTTGATCTATGTTTGTTTATCATTGTATAAATTATTCTGATTCATGTATGCATTTTTCAAAACTCTATTGTTGATGAATTCCCCAATTCCAAAATAGCAATATCTGCCATTCTTGCACCTGACTTGATCTACCACCAACTTCCTTGTCAAAATTCAGACTTTGGTAAGCAGATTCTGCACTCTGGAATCTTAGCTAAAATCCTTGATAGGTAAAACTGAAAACACCAATCAATGAGACCATGGTAAACAAATTGTGCACTCTGGGTTCTAGATTCAAGCCTAAAAACTTAGCTAAAACTGAAGATACCAGTCAATCATACTATGGTAAGCAGATTCTGCACTTTGGTTTGTAACCTAAAATTATAGATAGCTAAAACTAAAACACCAATCAATGAGACCATGGGAAGCAGATTTTGCACTCTGGAATCTAAATTCTAACCTAAAGCCCTAGATAACTAAAACTGACAATGACAGTTAATCAATTATCAGACCATAGTAAGCAGATTCTGCTCTCTAGAATCTAGATTCTAGCCTAAAAACTTAGATAGCTAAAACTGAAAACACCAATC
The DNA here is from genome assembly GCA_034641835.2 of Pinus albicaulis. Classification (NCBI taxonomy): domain Eukaryota; kingdom Viridiplantae; phylum Streptophyta; class Pinopsida; order Pinales; family Pinaceae; genus Pinus; species Pinus albicaulis. The sequence continues at coordinate 835,238,700 of CM076575.1, forward strand.
GAAATTACAGCTCTAGAGTACTTTAGCCTACAATCAATAGATGTGGGCCATTTAGAGCCTCGTTGATTATGTATTTTTGTAAGATATGTATTGAACTTAGTGCCATTTTGATATCTTCACCATGATATGGTATATTCATGTACAGACTCTGAATATTTTGTCTCTAATGGTTTGGAATTATTTAATTTTTTTGTATTTTTAAGTAAACTGAGTCCAAGTTGAGTCTGTTGATCATTGGAGTGGCACCTAATGATGATGTGAAGACTCCATGCCCGAGGATGAACCAGAGAACACTTGTACCATCAGATATCATCAGTTCAACAACGTTTTTAAACTCTACTTCTGCTTCACATCATCTTTCTCTTCTACCCAAATTCCACGCCCTACGGGGAATTGTAATAAGTGATGCTAGTAATGATGAGTTTTGAGTTAGTGTTGAGTCTGTAACAGGACTAGGTATCTTGGGACCTTTCCAACAAGTGAGCATTACTCTGGGAGGATTTTTTGACTCGGTTAATTATAATCCCTCTTCCAGGACTTAATAATTAATTGAGTTTTTCCTCCAATTTTACTCCAAAACCGGAGTACGGCTTGATGGTGAGGCCTTGGGTGAGTTCTAGTGTCTAGAGTCAATGTATAATACCATACTAGATCTCACAAAAAATTTTGTGGAATTTGGTTAGGTTTAGGTAGTCATTTTTTAATTTTTTAGATTTCCCGCAGGTAAAAAATTGCAATAAAAATTGTAATTAAATTGTAATAAGTGTTGTCTAGAGAAGTTGTATGGGGTATGAGTAATCAAAATTACACCTCTCACCCTGAAATTTCTACTATGACACACTTTGAGGGGTTAAAAATGTGTTTTGAACCTTCAAAACCCAATTTTCTTAAGTTTAGAGGGATATTTGGCAATTAATTAAGCCATAAATTACATAAATTGAGAAAAATAAATATCCACACATGCTAAATGTTGTGGAAATGAGGTGGAAAATTATGGAGGAGTTAAAGTGAAGTCCCAAGGTGATGTGGATTCCTAAAATAAAGGAAATGACATGTGCTCAAATAAAATTGAATTTCTGGCATTAAATGAGAGCTACTTACTTGAGAATTCGAATTTGTGAAGTTAATGCACATTTGGAAGGATTTGGGAGAATATTTGGTGGAGATTTTTGTGGGAAATTGTCTCCACATGGGTTACCACCATATACACTTGTCATTCCATCCTAAAATTCGAATTTGGCACATAAGGGAAGATGAAAATGATGTCCACTTGTCAGAATTCGATTTTTACACTTAGCGTTGGAGCTCCACTTATCAAATTCGAATTTGCCTTGTGATCTCCTTCCTCTCACCACTTGGGATTTGGTTCTTCCTTGGGATTTGCTCCCATTCTCTTACATAAGTGAGCCTTGGGTTTTCATTTGTAATATTGTTTACTAGCTTTTGTGCTTGCGTAAGCGTTGCTACTTTGTACACTTTTCAAGAATATCAATAAAAAGACTTTGAGGGTCCATTCATGGATGTTCTTCCTTTGGAGCATGGCGCATTGTGAGATATTGGTATAATCTTTTCGATGCTTTGAGTTATTTCATTTTCCATGTACCCTTGTGAACTTGCTAGTACACAACTATCTTGTATTAGCATTTGATTTGAAAGTATGCTCTAGAGGTTGAAAGTTCTACTTTATTTTCAAATAAATTTCTAGAAGTTTCAATTCATTGTTTGCTTATCTAAATTTACATGGACTAATGTGTGACTTGAGTATTGTAGAAGAATTCTTTTTGGATCAAGTGTGAGGGGAAGTCTTTGGGAGACCGATCCACTCTTGAAGCACCTTCAAATGAACTCTCATTTGTTATTTGGATTTTCATAGTTTATCTTACGAAAAATGTTTTGCAGGGATTCGTTTGGACATAGTTGTGTGCATGCAATCATTTAAAAATATTTTCACTTTTCATTGTGCTTTATGTTGAAAAGTGTAACTAGGCCGGTCTTCATATTGACTATGTAAATATGTATTTTATGTAAAGACGAAGACAAAGATAATAAAATGTATATTTGTTGCACTTGCTTCATGGGTTTCATGAGCAAGATTTTATCTTAGGTTAATGGCCTTCTTCTTGATGTCCAATTAGGGTTTGTCTTCTGTTTACAAGTATAATTAGAGTCATGTATATGAAGAATATTGTCACCATTAAAAGCTCCAAGACCTTGTCATGAACTTCATTGAAGAAAGGCCCCAACAACCCTCAAAACAACTCTCTTTCAAATGTTGGAAAATATGTGATAAATGTGGCTGATACTTAGCAATGAAGTCGACCTACACGTCGGCCTAAATGTCTACTGTGTGGTTGACCTAAAGAAAGGAACAAATGCACTACAGCTAAGCTAATCTGCGGTCATTTGAGATCAAGCATCCGTGGACCAATTTGTGGATAACTTCTGCGGATTCAAGAAGAAAATTAGAAGCGGATTTCGTAAGTTATATAAAAGCGAGAAGTGCGGATCAACGTAATCAAGTGCAAATGACTGTAATCAATATTGCGGATCTCTTTGAAGTAAGACAGAAAATAAAGTGCGGTTACACCTGTGGTTAAGTGCAGATTACAGAGAAGGGAAAATGTGGGCTTAAGGATAGACAGAGTCACGACATTTCAGAGTAACAGAATCTGCAGTTACATTTGTAACAAAGTACGGATTTGAGTAAGGACTCGAGTAACAGTCTGATATTAGTGCGGGATAAGGCAGTGACCAGTATGGGCAGATTTGCTGTGGAGTTTCTTGAAGCAGAGTATGTGGATCAGAATGAAGAAGCTGTGGTATAAGGTTTGTGTGTGAAAGTATAGATGAATGACCATGCTGTGATGTTATGTTTAAGAGCCATTATAGTATAGAAAAAGGAGGAATGATTTGCCTTCGTACTCACAGTTCACAAAGGAAAGATTACATATCTCCAGTCTCTAATGTATGCTAAGTGAAAGATGAGATAAGCAATAAGAAGCTTCTGAAGATAAACCTAGAGACCGAGTTCTCTAATGTTAATACAGGTCAGTACACATTGGTGAAGAAAGGAAGATCAGAGTTGGAGGAAGATTAAGAAGCAGTGACAAGGTTTTGGATGCATATATATAGGTCAAGGGTCTAAGTCTTGGTCATGGTACTTGTCATTTGAAGATCTATAAGAAGAATTTCTCGTGGGTTTTCCTCTCCAAGAGGGAGAGGTTTTGCCCTAGCTCTAGGAGCCTAATTTTGTGTCGTGTATTTTGATAATTGACTTGATGAAAGACTAACTAAGCTAAAGAAGAGAAGACAAAAGTAATTCAAGTAAGCTCACAAGTAATTATCAAGAAGAGAATTTGAATTAAACACCAACCCTCTAAATTCTCAACATGGAATCAGAGCTAAGGTGCCAAAGACAAAGGGCTATTAGACAAGAAGACCCTCAAGGATCAAAATTCAGCTCTCTAGAAAGCATCAAGGCAAAAGTCAAAGTTTACATTGAAAAGTCAAATCAACTTGCAAGAAAATCCTCAAGCCATCTCAAGAAGACTCTCACCCATATTCAAGAAATCCACACATCGAGGAGGTAATCTTTAACATCAAATATTCTTGATATTGAAGACGTTGTTGAAAGACACATCATTAAGCATCACTCAACATTATTGAAGACATTCATTCTGAAGTAATCCTTGACCATCAAGGATCCAAGATGACCTACTTTGAAATCAACCTAAGAGGGAGTTCTTGCCATCATCTTCAACAAGGAAGTTGATAGAAGAAGAAAAGCATCTAGTCAAGTAAGTATCTCTATGACTTCATATGAATCTATCAAAATGTTTTCTTTGCAAAGAAAGCATCAAACTGGTTAGGGTTTCAGACTTTCCTAAGAAGACAAGTACAATGAAGTCATGCCAATACATGAAGAGAGATATAAGAGCCCAAAGGATTCTTACAGAATCCATAAAAGACTCTCTTATCTCCGATGTACAAAATCTAGAATCATCAAAAGAAATATATGAGAAATTGGTGGAGCTATTCTCTGTGAGTATTGCAAGAGAAGCAATCTCTCTGAGATCATCTACAGGAAGTGGGAAAAGTAATGTTTGACAATGAGATGACTGTAGTGGTGTTGGAAGCTCTGCCAGATGAATGGGAAAACTTCACTTCAGGATTATAAGGGAAGAAGTCCATATCTCAGAAATGAGAGAAGAACCTGATACAAAGAAATCTAAGAAAGAGGAAGCGAGGGATCTCCACTATGATCGAGATCATCTTCTCCTTTAAGTGATTTCTGTTGGTTGTATGATAGGAAGCAGTGTAGCATCCTCATCAAAGCATGGTAGGAGTTCTTGGTAAAACAACTCCTGAAAAATATCTCTAATAACAATACTGATGGAAGGCAATCATCAAGATCAAGGGTCATCATGAAAAGCATAATTCTGGGATGTGATGACATATTGATGGAACAGGCCAAGGGAATGAAGCTCTTCATTCTAGTAAAACTGCTAAAGGATGACTTATATGCTGAGGTATGAGGTATGCATATATTTAAATGCTGACACTGGATGCTGTGAAGTCATGTCATATGGTTGCAAGTAATAGACTAATAGATTTAGAAGTATGATCAATGAAGAAGGATCTCTCGAAGCACTAACAGATGAAATCAACATAATATATATATCCTCATGGAATATGAGGTGGCTGTATATGAACGAGGAACTGGAAAATGTGTAAGTTCCTAGGAATGAAGAATGTGCTGAAAGGAAGAGATCATGAAATGCAACCATGTCAAGAGGTAGTTATCATTCGGAAGCCAAGAAGATGTGACTAGGAGATGTCTTGGGAGGATATGTAGACTCTGTCAAAAGTCTGGTAAGGAAGAAGACCTTTGGCAAAACATATCACTAGGAGATGTGTCAATCTGTATAAAGGATGCCGATGCCTACAGGAAAATGTCATGGTGAAAGATCATCACTGAGGTAACTTTTGTTTTAAAAATTCATATGCATATGTTTATCTGGATGAATTTGTGTAGGGCTGCTAATCATGAGAAATGATGTATGATCCTTGGAGATGATTCGAAGGAAAGAAACATGGCATAATGATGGACCAGATGAGAAAGACTGATGAATCACTTTCCAATAGTGGACATGACTCGTAACTGAAAGTGATGGATGATCTGTGCCCTATGAAGCCAAAAGTTGAATATTCCTCAATATCGAAATCCATGACATCGAGGGCAGGAATTCTTCATGAGTAGCTGGATTGCTGTTGCAGGAGCCTGATTGATAGGGAGCCTGGTGTTAAATTTCTTGCTTGGAAGAAACTTGAAGTATGTCCTTCCTGTGTTGAGAGGGAGTGACGTATGTGATTCTCTATTACATGTGTCATGCACTAGACTAGGACTAACAACCGTAAGTCTTAGTGAAGGCCACGTGAAGAGAATGGATAGACACATCATTCTGGTCTTCACCTAGAAGACAAAATGGAGGATTGGGTAATCATCTGGCATTCGATACTCTTTGAGAATGAGATAGGGCATTCAAGATAAGAGTAGTCGTGGATCGATATTCTTTGAGGGCTGGCTACCTAAGAGAAGAATAGTCCAAGAAGGTCATACTCTGAGAACACTTAGGTGGGGTATGTACCTTGGAGAGACAATGTCTATGTTGTCTATTATTCATGTGTCTCGCTAACATTGTAGCCCATTTTATCGTTGAGAGATCGGGCTGTTAGTCAAGGCCTTGCACTAGGACAATGCTGGTTGATCTGATGCTTTACAAATGCGATTACCAATTCGATTCTTCTTATGAGGTTCTTTAGTTTGAATGTGACCATGTACCTGTATGAATACCTCCCTAGTTAAGAGGGAGTGTTGAAAAGTGTAACTAGGTCGGTCTTCATATTGACTATGTAATCATGTATTTTATGTAAAGAAGAAGACAAAGATAATAAAATGTATATTTGTTGCAGTTGCTTCATGGGTTTCATGAGCAAGATTTTATCTTAGGTTAATGGCCTTCTTCTTGATGTCCAATTAGGGTTTGTTTTCTGTTTATAAGTATAATTAGAGTCATGTATATGAAGAATATTGTCACCATTAAAAGCTCCAAGACCTTGTCATGAACTTTGTTGAAGAAAGTCTCCAACAACCCCCAAAACAACTCTCTTTCAAACGCTGGAAAATATGTGATAAATGTGGCTGATACTTAGCAACGAAGTCGCCCTACAAGCCAACCTGCATGTCGGCCTAAATGTCTACTGTGTGGTCGATCTAAAGAAAGGAATAGATGCACTATAAATAACCTAATCTGCGGCAGTTTGAGATCAAGCATCCGTGGATAACTTCTGCGGATTCAAGAAGAAAATTAGAAGAGGATTTCGTAAGTTATATAAAAGCAGATGACTGTAAAGAAGTGTGGATCAATGTAATCAAGTGCGGATGACTGTAATCAATATTGCGGATCTCTTTGAAGTAAGATAGAAAATAAAGTGCGGTTACACTTGTGGTTAAGTGCGGATTACAGAGAAGGGAAAATGCGGACTTAAGGACAGATAGAGTCACGACATTTCAGAGTAATAGAATCTGCGGTTACATTTGTAATAAAGTACGAATTTGAGTAAGGACTCAAGTAACAAAGTCTGATATTAGTGCGGGTTAAGGCAGTGACCAGTATGGGCAGATTTGCTGTGGAGTATCCTAAAGCAGAGTATGTGGATCAGAATGAAGAAGCTGTGGTATAAGATCTGTGTGTGAAAGTATAGATGAATGACCATGCTGTGATGTTACGTTTGAGGGCCATTATAGTATGGAAAAAGGAGGAAGGTAAATCTATGATTTACCTTCCTACTCACAGTTCACAAAGGAAATATTACATATCTCCAGTCTCTAATGTATGCTAAATGAAAGATGAGATAAGCAATAAGAAGCTTCTGAAGATAAACCTAGAGTCCAAGTTTTCTAATGTTAATACAGGTCAGTACACATTGGTGAAGAAAGAAAGATCAGAGTTGAAGGAAGACTAAGAAGTAGTGACAAGGTTTTGGATGCATATATATAGGTCAAGTGTCTGAGTCTTCATCATGGCACTTGTCATTTGAAGATCTATAAGAAGAATTTCTCGTGGGTTTTCCTCTCCAAGAGGGAGAGGTTTTGCCCTGGCTCTAGGAGCCTAATTTTGTGTCATGTATTTTGATAATTGACTTGATGAAAGACTAACTAAGCTAAAGAAGAGAAGACATAAGTAACTCAAGTAAGCTCACAAGTAATTATCAAGAAGAGAATTTGAATTAAACACCAGCCCTCTAAATTCTCAACATGGAATCAGAGCTAAGGTGCTAAAGACAAAGGGCTATTAGACAAGAAGACACTCAAGGGTCAAAATTCAGTTCTCTAGAAAGCATCAAGGCAAAAGTCAAAGTTTACATTGAAAAGTAAAATCAGCTTGCGAGGAAATCCTCAAGCCATTTCAAGAAGACTCTCACGCTTATTCAAGAAATCCACATATCGAGGAGGTAATCTTTAACATCAAATATTCTTGATATTGAAGATGTTGTTGAAAGACACATCATTAAGCATCACTCAACATTATTGAAGACATCTTCATTTTGAAGTAAACCTTGACCATCAAGGATCCAAGATCACCTACTTTGAAATCAACCTAAGAGGGAGTTCTTACCATCATCTTCAACAAGGAACTTGATAGAAGAAGAAAAACATCTACTCAAGTAAGTATCTCTATGACTTCATATCAATCTATCAAAATGTTTTCTTTGCAAAGAAGCATCAAATTGGTTAGGGTTTCAGAGTTTACTAGGAGGACAAGTACAATGAGCCAATACATGAATAGAGATATAAGAGCCCAAAGGATTCTCACAGAATCCATAAAAGACTCTCTTATCTCCGATGTACAAAATCAGAATCATCAAAAGAAACTTATGAGAAATTGGTGGAGTTATTCTCTGTGAGTACTGCAAGAGAAGCAATCTCTCTGAGATCATCTGCAGGAAGTGGGAAAAGTAATGTATGACAATGAAATGGCTATAGTGGTGTTGGAAGCTTTGCCAGATGAATGGGGAAACTTCACTTCAGGATTATAAGGGAAGAAGCCCATATCTCAGAAATGAGAGAAGAACCTGATGCAAAGATATCTAAGAAAGAGGAAGCGAGGGATCTCCACTATGATTGAGATCATCTTCTCCTTTAAGTGATTTCTGTTGGTTATATGATAGGAAGCAGTGTAGCATTCTGATAGTGTTCTTGGTAAAACAATTCTTGGAAAATCTCTCTGATAACAATACTGATGGAAGGCAATCATCATGATTAGGGGTCATCGTGAAAAACATAATTCTGGGATGTGATGACAATTGATGGAACAGGCTAAGGGAATGAAGCTCTTCATTCTAGTAAAACTGCTAAAGGATGACTTATATGCTGAGGTATGAAGTATGTATATATTTAAATGCTGACACTGGATGCTGTGAAGTCGTGTCATATGCTTGTAGGTAATAGACTTCTAGATTTAGAAGTATGATCAATCAAGAAGGATCTCTCGGAGCACTAACAGATGAAATCAACATAATACATATATCCTCATGGAATATGAGGTGGCTGTGTATGAACGAGGAACTGGAAAATGTGTAAGTTCTTGGGAATGAAGAATGCGCTGAAAGGAAGAGATCATGAAATGCAACCATGTCAAGAGGTAGTTATCATCCGGAAGCCAAGAAGATGTGACTAGGAGATCTCTTGGGAGGATATGTACCCTTTGACAGAAGTCTGGTAAAGAAGAAGACCCTGGGCAAAACGTATCACTAGGAGGTGTGTCAATCTGTATAAAGGATGTCGATGCCTACAGGAAGATTTCATGGTGAAAGATCATCACTGAGGTAACTTTTGTTTTAAAAATTCATATGCATATGTTTATCTGGATGAATTTGTGTCGGGCTGCTAATCATGAGAAAGGATGTATGATCCTTGGAGATGATTCGTAGGAAAGCAACATGGCATAATGATGGACCAGATGAGAAAGAATGATTAATCACTTTCCAATAGTGGACATGACTCGTGACTTAAAGTGATGGATGATTTGTGCCCTATGAAGCCAAAAGTTGAAGATTCCTCAATATTGAAATCCATGACATTGAGGGGAGGAATTCTTCATGAGTAGCTGGATTGTTGCTGCAGGACTCTGGTTGATAGGGAGCCTGGTAGTAAGTTTTTTGCTTGGAAGAAACTTGAAGTATGTCCTTCCTGTGTTGAGAGGGAGTGACATATGTGATTCTCTATTACATGTGTCATGCACTAGACCAGGACTAACAACTGTAAGTCTTAGGGAAGGCAATGTGAAGAGAATGGATAGACACATCATTCTGGTCTTCACCTGGAAGACTGAATGGAGGATTGGGTAATCATCTGGCATTCGATACTCTTTGAGAATGAGATAGGGCATTCAAGATAAGAGTAGTCGTGGACCGATATTCTTTGAGGGCTGGCTACCCAAGAGAAGAATAATCCAAGAAGGTCATACTCTGAGAACACCTAGGTGGGGTATGTAACTTGGAGAGACAATGACTATGTTGTCTATTAGTCATGTGTCTTGCCAACATCGTAGCCCATTGTCTCGTTGAGAGATGGGGCTGTTTGTCAAGGCCTTGCACTAGGACAATGTTGGTTGATATGATGTTATACAAATGCGATTACCAATCTGATGCTTCTTATGAGGTTCTTCAGTTTGAAAGTGACCATGTACCTGTATGAATACCTCCCTAGTTAAGAGTGAGTGTTGAAAAGTGTAACTAGGTCGGTCTTCATATTGACTATGTAATTATGTATTTTATGTAAAGAAGAAGACAAATATAATAAAATGCATATTTGTTGCATTTGCTTCATGGGTTTCATGAACAAGATTTTATCTTAGGTTAATGGCCTTCTTCTTGATGTCCAATTAGGGTTTGTCTTCTGTCTATAAGTATAATTAGAGTCATGTATATGAAGAATATTGTCACCATTAAAAGCTCCAAGACATTGTCATGAACTTTGTTGAAGAAAGGCTCCAACAACCCCCAAAACAACTCTCTTTCAAACGCTGGAAAATATGTGATAAATGTGGCTGATACTTAGCAATGAAGTCGGCCTACAAGCCAACCTACATGTCGGCCTAAATGTCTCCTGGGTGGTCGGCCTAAAGAAAGGAACAGATGCACTATAAATAACCTAATCTGTGGCTGTTTGAGATCAAACATCCGTGGACGAATCTGTGGATAATTTCTGCGGTTTCAAGAAGAAAATTATAAGCGGATTTCATAAGTTATATAAAAGCGGATGACTGTAAAGAATTGTGGATCAACGTAATCAAGTGGGGATGACTGTAATCAATATTGCGGATCTCTCTGAAGTAAGACAGAAAATAAAGTGCGGTTACACCTGTGGTTAAGTGCGGATTACAGAGAAGGGAAAATGTGGGCCTAAGGACAGACAGAGTCACGACATTTCAGAGTAATAGAATCTGCGGTTACATCTGTAATAAAGTACGGATTTGAGTAAGGACTCAAGTAACAAAGTCTGATATTAGTGCGGGTTAAGGCAGTGACCAGTATGGGAAAATTTGCTGTGGAGTTTCCTGAAGCAGAGTATGTGGATCAGAATGAAGAAGCTATGGTATAAGATCTGTGTGTGAAAGTATAGTTGAATGACCATGTTGTGATGTTATGTTTGAGGGCCATTACAGTATGGAAAAAGGAGGAAGGTAAATATATGATTTGCCTTCTTAATCACAGTTCACAAAGGAAAGATTACATATCTCCAGTCTGTAATGTATGCTAAGTGAAAGATGAGATAAGCAATAAGAATCTTCTGAAGATAAACCTAGAGACCGAGTTCTCTAATGTTAATACATGTCAGTACACATTAGTGAAGAAAGAAAGATCAGAGTTGGAGGAAGACTAAGAAGCAATGACAAGGTTTTGGATGCATATATATAGGTCAAGGGTTTGAGTTTTGGTCATGGTACTTGTCATTTGAAGATCTATAAGAAGAATTTCTCGTGGGTTTTCCTCCAAGAGGGAGAGGTTTTGCCCTGGCTATAGGAGCCTAAATTTGTGTTGTGTATTTTGATAATTGGCTTGATGAAAGACTAACTAAGCTAAAGAAGAGAAGACATAAGTAACCAAGTAAGCTCACAAGTAATTATCAAGAAGAGAATTTGAATTAAACACCAGCCCTCTAAATTCTCAACACTTCATTGGATCATATTTTGCTTTTTAAAGAGTTTAAGCATGACTAGAGAAAGAGGAGATTTTACTCATCCTCTTTGGCTTAGCCATTTGTAGATTATTGTGCAATATTTTGTGATTTTCTTTGACTTGGTGTTTTTTTTGTAGCATTATTTTTCTAACTTGTTTTCTTGTAGCAACTTGTGGGATTCACTTTAAAAAAACTACTAACAAATTGTTACAGGACCTTTGAGCTATAATGTCAGACAAGGAGGACTCTCTCTTTTCCCTTTGGTCGTAGGCAGTTAAGAAGCTTCCTTGAGGAAGGTCGAGTTCATTTTGTGGCTTCTTCTCTCTCTCTCTTGTTCTTGAGCTTTGAGGAGGATTAACCTCTCTTCTTCACTTGTAAAAATCTGATTTCTATTGAGTCTTTATATTGCATAAATTTCTCATCAAGGATAAGTCTAAGACCTCAAGTTTCATTTGTAAAGGTTTTCCTTGAGCTTGTAGGAGGCTTCATAGTCTCTTATTTCTAACAACCAATAAAATTTCTGATTTTGGGAGTGTGAGTTTACCCATTGACATCCCAATCTCTCCATATTTTGGACAGGACTTGTGGTGTGATTTGTTGATATCTTTAAATTGCATGCATCTCATCTAATTGGTTAATTAACACAACCATGCATTTCATTCATTTCACTAGCTATTCACTTTGATTTGCTACAAGTTTTAAGAGCGTTTACTTTCATAGCAAATTCTGAATTTTTTATATGCAAGCATTTTTACTTGAGTTTATTTAGCTTGAAATCATACTTCAAATTTGCTTATGCTTCACCATTGAGCACACTCTACAATCTTAAGTTTGATGCATCAAGTAAAGCTACATTTTATTTCATGACAAGCAAATATATTTCAAGTTGAAGTTGAATTATCATTTTCTTGTTAATTTACTATTAGATCTAACATGGCCCAAGCATCACTAAAATTTACCTTCAACTTAAGTTAGTTGAATAGACATTTTAAGGACCCTCTACCTCTATGTACTCTTCACTGTGATATCCAAACTTTTGGGCGAGGGTGAGGTTTGAGGATTAGAGTTCAATTGTAATCTTGCTTTAGAGCTAACTAATAAAATAAACCAAGAGCACTATCTCATCACATTTACTTGCAAGTTTCTCAAATTTTTTGCTATCTTGATGGTTTAAAGATTCACGTGCAAATCTTATTTCAAGAAGCACCTTGGATGCAAGCATTTTAATCTCTTAAATTTTGCAACAAGTTTAATTCTCTAAATTTGCTTACTTTTGCAATTTCATTGCATGTTTTTCATTTTAATGGTCGTTATGCTTATGGCTGATTGATATATCTTGTTTCATTGGCAAATACCCTTATTTGGTGTTGCAAATTTAATTGCATGTTGTTATCTTGGTCTAACATTTGAGTTTTTCTATCATCTCATTTACATTTTCCAAAGTAGATTACTAATTGTTTGTATTTTGACAAGATATCTTCACATGTTTTGATTCACCAATTTATTTATCTTAAAAGCATTTTTGTATCTTGCATGTATAATATCTTGTGCGAACAATTTCTTGTTTCGTTTTTCAGGATTATTTTTGCTTTCTATTTGAAAGCATTTCACTTCATTTAAGCAAATACATTTTCATTTTAAAGAACAATACTTTGAAGGCACTGGTTTTCATATGCTTTATGCTTATTTAAATTATGTATTGATGGTTATTGCTCATAACAATTTTTGCTTATAAATCTTAAGAAGTAATCTATTTAACTCTAACAACTCTCCTATAAATTCACACATTTTGACTTAGTTTTCCATTTAGGGACCACCCGCCATAGCTAACCTAGGAGATAGCTTAAACAGAGAGAGTTGAGATTAGTGTGACAACCCCTTCTCTGAGTTCCTTGCCACCAACTACACCTTGTGGGGTTAAAGGTTTTTCCAATTAACTTGTAGGTAGGTGTAGGCGGCAAGGAGAGTTAACAGAGTCCAAGCAGTTCTAAAACATTGATCCCATCAACTCTAAAACTTATAGCTGGAGACACTGCACAGTGCCAAGAAATTATTGATAGATGTTTTTCCCAAGAACCTAGCCTTGTCTAGACACCTATTATATTATTCAAGGTCTGATCCATGTTCATGTAGTCGATGGATGGACCATACATATACTGAATATCTATCTGGATTCTGATTAATCACACATTGGATCATACATATATCTATAGCTGATTTTGTATGAGGCGACTTTGGAAAAATCACGGCTCTCCTGATTTGGGAAAACAACCTTTTGAGCTTAAACATATTATATATCATATAGGTCCACAGAACATATAATACCTGAATAAGAGGGATGTCTGGACGGATGGTTGGGAGAATTTGATCTCATAATGTTGGCAATCAGAGCTGCAGTTGGGGCAGGCATGTTTTTCGTTACAGGTACTGTTAACTGTGGTGTAGGCCCAGGTAAGATGTTCTCTGCGTGCTGTGTATATGTTAATTAAATATACAACAGTGTCAATTATTTTCTCTATAACTATAATGGAGGTAGGAAAATTCTCTCTCAAATTCTCTATGGAATGCAAGAAACTCCAAATGGCACCTACACATTGACTATTTGGGTTTCTGTCACACAGCCATGTGGGAGTATCGAACTTTTCTTTTCTTGATGGAGAAATCTGCTTTCCTCTCCAATGCTGCTGTTCAGGATTGACAATGTGGTGAATTTATGAATTAGTTATGTTTTTTTTTTTTTTTGTATTTATTGAGAATATTTTGAATGAATCTCTTTTTGACTTTCAAGTAGCTCTTACCAGCTTATAATAGAGCTGCTATATGACTGCCCTCATCTTTCTCTCCTTGAGTTCCAACAACCAGTTGAGCTGAAAAAATAAATTAAAGAAAATATATAAGTTCTTCCATCTAGTGTTACAATAGTTTGTTTGACGTTCTGCATGCTAAAGGAAGGCAGATACCAAGTGAGGGTGAGAACATCCCTGTGCGAATCCTGAGTTTGTTTTCTAGTTATAGTCAGGTGAAGGCATAAGTCATAAAGTTCCTTTGACAATTTTATTGTAGTCTTGTACATAGCAACTGTGAACTAGAAAATAGTGGAGGTAGCAGCTGCCACCTTTAGATCAAACCAAAGCAGCATGCCAGCTGGGGGCAAATCCTCGGTTCAATTCCTAGATGGTATCAAAGCCAGATAGGCTGAGCCAGATGTGGCTTGTGAGGGGGGGTTGTTGAGGGTGCTGCTCGCGAAAGAACTATTGGAATCACAATTGGTGTTAGACCAAAACCCACGGGCGTTAGTCTCTGCTACAATCGCTAGAGTTAGGATCCACAAGAGGTGGTTAGTCCACGCCACAAAACACACAGGGAGTGTTGAACCCAATGTCCAACAAGAACCTATACCTCAGTGGTAGAGCCACTCATTGGCCAGGGGCAGTACCTTGGTTCATTTTTTATTCTCTCCAGTTTTCCTTATTAAATCCACTACATGTTGAGTTATGTTTTGGCATTTTGGAAAAAAACTAGGAATCTTCAGAGTGGTTTGGTGCATAGTAACAACTTTGGAAGATACATGATGCAAATATATTTTATATTTAATGTTAGATTTCCATGAACCCCAGGTCTGGTCTATGTTTTGGCAGTTTCAAAACAGAAAACATAAATGCACTGAAATGCCTAACATTAGAAACAACTTGCACAACGGAAAATACACCAGCAATTAGATTATACACAGAACACACAATTTAATGCCAAAAACTGGAACCTTATTAGTCCTTTAATAAGAAATACAAGGGCTCCCTAACCAAGAAAAGTGTCCCTTACAATCCCTGTACAAAAATGCCAAAATACAAGACAATTGTCCCTTGTCTTCCTAGGCCGAGGCTGAGTCCTTCCAGCACTTAACTGCCCCTCAACACACACTGCCCAGCTGTTCCTTTAGTGGCCTGTCCACACAACCTTAGTGCTCAAACTTGTGTAACCCTTTACACCTGCTGTAGCTGTTCTTGCTCCAGCATCCACCACAAAACCTTACCATCTCTCAACTAGCCCTAGGCTCATTCCTTCAAGCCCCTACCTCCTTAGTATATCTGCTGTAGGATATGCAGGGCTTTTCCAGCCCTCTTAAACAATTGGTCTGTGGTCTCTTATCACAGAGAAACCACAAAGTCACGGCCTGTTTACCTGTATAGGAGACACAGCAACCTGTCCAGCCCCTCGGCCTCCCTTTACTAGTTGCAGACTGCTCTTCCCAGGCTGTGGATGGTCTCTTCTACTCTGTGGTCACCCCATAGGTCCTCGGACTCTTGTTCCATAGATCTTGACCCCCTTACCTCTGCTATCGATTGCCAATAGGCCTGTCGCTAGGGCACAACCTCCGACCCTGCCTTTTTCTTATGTGATCTGCTGCCTTACACAGGCCCTAAAGTCGTCAACAACAGTCCTGGCAGCCTTTTCCCAATGACCTGTCCAACAGACCTTGCATAGAGGCTTGAATGGCTTCCTTTGACTGCGATTTACTTCCAACAGTCACCAAAACAGCCAGTGATTACCCTAGACAAGATTTGGCCTATCCTTTGGGCTCTTATCTCCTGCGGCTATGGCACTTCCTTTAGGCCCAGTATTTCCTTGATCTTTTCACTTGCAAGCAGCACCAAAACACAAACCAAAAATTCTCTTAATCTAGCGTCATCCTTCTTGCCTTAGGAGATCCAAAAACCTTGGCCCTTTTCACCATGGAAAATATGCCCTAAAATAAAACCCTGCTGCCTTAAATTTAGGTTTGCGATTTCCCCATCAAGAAGAATGATACCATTTCAACATTTCAAGGCAACAGAAGTAGAGATTGCAGTTGGCATTCAACATTCAGTCTGGAGTAGCGAGTATATTTGTGAGAAGAAACTTTCTTTTATATTTTTGTTTGTTTTTGGAAAAAAAATAGGAATATCTAATATTCAATAGCCAAAGGATGTAGAAAATCCACAAAATTCTGATCTGCTAATATGAACAATGTGAAAGACACATTCTTTTCATATAAACACAGAATTTCTCTACGAAATTTACAGCAGAATAGAATAGAAGTAAGTACACAAATCACACAAGAGAACATAACAATTTTTTCTAGGGAACTCAACTAGGTAAACAATCGCTTGCTTGAGAATATTATTGAAGAAGAGTGAGCAATAGATCTCTTACAAATACACTTGCTTCAATAGAGAATACAATGACCTCTCAACCTTAGTCTAGGCTTGAAACAACATGCAAGATGCTGACCTGCTTCCCTAGATCTATGTGTACTAGAGGCCCAAATTCCTCGTGCAAATATGCTCCTATTAAATAAGGGAATTCCCTATTTCTATGCGCACTTCTAAGGGATTTTCCTCCTTCAACAATTCGCACAAGAAAAACCCCATGATTTCTTTCTCTCACAAGCTCACACAAAATTATGATTACAAAGTGTGCCTTCGTTCCTTCTTTTATAGCCATTCGAATTATTAAGTTTAGTGAGTTTTCTAGTTAAGGAATGATTTTGTGATTGATTGCGTTAACTAAGTGAAAACTCACATTCAACTCATCTTGTCTCAAATCTAAGACTTGAAACTCAACCACTCATCTTTTCCTCAATCAATTCGCACTAGAAGACAAGTAACTGGTCTTTTCACTTGAGCACATTAGTTAACTGCATCATAGCTCGTCCTAATTTTTAGGAACTCGAGCATGCACAAGAAGGAACTCGAATTTGACTCCTTGAATTAAGGCACAAATCAAGGAATCAATTTCTCGTTACTCTTTCAACACTCCCACTTAGCGAGGAAGGGATTTCGTACAACTCCCAACTTATCCTTGTGATGAACAAAACTACTTCTTGCCAATGCCTTAGTTAAGATATCTACTGTCTCCTCCTCTATTGGAATATACGGTAGCTTCACTATCCCTTTTTGCACACAATCTCTAAGATGGTGATACTAGATCTCGATATGCTTTAACCGATCATGAAACACTTGGTTCTCAGAAATCTTGATGCAACTTTGATTATCATAGTGTATCATGGTAGGCTTAATCCTCTGTTTGAAAAGTCCCACAAGTAACTTCCTCATCCAAATAGCCTCGCATGTTGCCAAACTAGCAGCCATGTACTTGATCTTTTCCCAACTGAGTGCAATTGATCTTTGCTTCCTTCTATACCAAGAATTTAAGAAACAAATGTTGACCCATTACTGAAGATGCCCCTGAAGTACTCTTCCTGTCTGTGGAGCACCCTACCCAATCTGTGTCTGTGAAGTCCTCAAGCCTCACTCCATCAATCAGTCTGCAGTGTTATAAAACTCCGACTCGGGTTCAGAACCGGTCGAGGGTCGACTTCGACTCCGACTCGGTATCGACTCAGCCGGTTCGGTTTCAATGACTCGGCCTTTGTAAAAAATACATTAAATATGATTTTTTTTATAAAAAAACATAATTTTAAAGATTTTCATTCATGTTTCCAGACACAAAGCATTACAATATAGACAAAAGACAACATATGATCAAAGTAGGCTCATGAATATATCCATTATATCAAAATTGTGCCCAGTGCACTGTCCAATACATAATAACAAGTATATAGTACATACATGATGATGATATAGAGATCAAAATAAAAAACATAACCAAGGAGGCTCTAAATGGCCTCTAAAAAAAACATGAATAGTCACTATTGCTAGACATCTGACAAGGCAATATCCTCTGGCTCAAACTCTGAATCAGAGGCAGAAACCACTCGCTCCTCCTCCTCATCAATATCCTCAACTAGAACTGTAGCATGTTGAGCTTGAGATAGACGAGCTATGTGCTTCCGTCGTCGCTGACTAGAGGAAGTACCCGCGGTTGCAACTGGAGGACTTGGGCCTGGGCCTGCTACTAGTGGATCTGCATTGAGCTAAGCCTCTACCTGTGTATCGAAGTCCATCCCCACACCAATATCCTCATCATAGTCAAACTCTGGTGGACAAGTCTCCACTACCCAATTTGATGTTGGATCAATATCCTCCAACACAATGGAATCTGAATCAGGTCTTTTGTTCAACAATTGGTTGCATCTTAGTCGGAGGTTGTACTGGACATACACTAGATCATTTTGTAGAAATTTTGACCCAACCCCGGTTTTCAGTTTCTCCTTATTACTCCCATGTAGTTAAATGCCCATTCCCATAACCATTCATTCAACAAGCTGGAATAATAAATATTTTCTGAAAACACAAATTCTGGAAATTTCAAAGTGCTGGAAAATGCAGAAATAAAAACTCAGAAAATATCTCAGCCACACACACAGAAAATGACATGTTGATTTTTGGTCAATATGACCCTGGAAAAACCTCCTACAACTCTTGGGGAAAACCAGTCGAAAGCTCCTCTTTATTTCTAAATATTGCTTTTACAGTGAGACAGAAAAATACAGTGAAAATTCCAGCAACCACACAAATGTACTTATCTCGATTTCCGTGCTTGCACACCGCCTTGGAAAACATGCCAAACAACAAACTTACAAAACAAAAAAATTACAGCATTTATTACATCATTAAATGTTGAACAACCACACTCGATGTGCATGCCCAAAATTCAGCAGTACGATCGTATAGTTGTACGGACTGTACGCAAAGTACAAATGTACTTCCTCCTCTATTCTTGTGCTTGAAAACTGCCTCAAAAACAGTGTTGTCACTGCTGTACAGATTTCGTCGAAATTTGTGCCGGAAACCAGCAGTACTCCTCCTTGGTTTTTGAGCCCAAAATTTGCCTTGGAATGCATGCTGAAGCTGCTGTACGAAATCCCTCGAAATCTGTGCCTCCTTTCTCGAAAAGTGTGCCAACCTACTACTATACAGATTTCTGCCTTGGAAAATGTGCCTCCAAGTCACTGTATGGATTTGTTGAAGTCTCCCTGCTGCTGCTCTCTTTCTTCTCACTGCTCAGAAATGTTTCCTTGCTTTCTCTCCTCCTCTCTCAATCTGTTCATGAAAGAATGAATGATCTTTTCCCTCTTTTCCTCCTTTAAGCTAACCCTAAGTGACTTTTGGGGAATCCCTAAATCCAATGGCTGAGATAGCTTTAGATCTAGGGTTGAGATTAAATGTGTATTTAAATCTCATTTTCTATTTTTCAATTCACCCCACTTTAATAAAGACCCTCTTAGTCATTTATTTCCAAAGTCACTTTTCACTTTCTAATTTCACATTGACTTTATTAAAGTCACTTTAAAATTAGACTTAGTAACTTTATCACTTAAAGTCACTTTTAAATTAGATTTTACTTTACAACTTATAAAGTCACTTTAGGAGAAAAATTAAATTCTTTTGGACACTTTTCCCTAGGCCAAAGATCAAAGCCTTAGGGAACCACTTGTCCTCTGGTACCCAAATTTCAACATTCGCTCTTACCGAGGAAAGTGTTCCTCACCACACCCATCTTGTCTCTGAAGTAGACATGCTTGCCCCGTGGTAAGGCTTTGGTGAATATATCTGCTACCTTCTCATCAGTGGGAATATACTCAAGCTTCACAGCTCCCTTCTGAACATAGTCTTTGATGAAATGATATCTGATCTCGATATGCTTTGACCTGTCATGAAATACTGGATTCTCCATGAGTTTAATGCAAGTCTGATTATCACAGTAAATCACTGAAGGTCTCAACGGCTGACCAAATAAGCCAAACAACATCTTGCGAAGCCATATGGCCTCACAACTAGCTAGACTGGCTGCCATGTACTCTGCTTCCGCTGAACTCAATGCTACTGACTGTTGCTTTCGGTTGAACCACAACGCAACTGCCAAACCCAACCCAAAACAACACCCTGAAGTGCTCTTCCTATCAGAAGCACAACCTACCCAATCAGAATCAGTGTACCCTTCCAATCTCACTCCATCTCCCTGTCTATAATCCAGACCATAATCCACTGTCCCCTGCAAGTATCTCAAAATGTGTTTTGCAGCAACCGAGTGCACTCTCCTGGGCTCACACATGAACTGGCTCATCGTGTTGACTGCAAAACATATATCTGGTCTAGTATTGACCAAATACATCAAGGAACCAATCAGCTGTATATAAAATATGGGATCCACCAATTCGGAATATGAAGCGTGAAGCTTCTTCCAGTTAGTGATCATAAGTGTCGACATGGGTCTACAATCCTCCATGTGGAATCTACTAAGGATGTCTACAATATACTTCCCCTGACCCAGGAAGAAATGCCCCTCCTCCTGCCACACCTCCAAACCCAAAAAGTAATGCATCAAGCCAATGTCCTTCATCTCGAACTCCGAGGTAAGATCTCTCTTGCAACCCTCTATGAGTCTCTCTACACCCGTAATGACCAAGCATCCACATACAACACCATAATGAGAGGCTCCTCACTTATCACAATAAAGTATAGGTTCGGATCTGCATCACTCTTTGTGAAACACATCTCCTGCAAGTACGTATCAATCATGGAGTACCAAGCTCTAGGAGCTTGCTTCAAGCCATAAAGTGCCTTCTTTAGTCTGCATACATGGGACTCCTTCCCATGCACCTCAAAGCCCTGTGGCTGCTCAATGTACACCTTCTCCTGTATGAAGCCATTGAGAAATGCGGTCTTCACATCCATCTGTTGGATCTTCCAACCCATCTCTGCTGCTATCGATATAATAGAGCGAATGGAAGTATATCGAGCCACGGGAGCGAAGGTCTCCTCATAGTCTACTCCCTCTACCTGGGAGAACCCTCTAGCCACAAACCTAGCCTTGAACTTCTCGATGCTGCCATCTACAACATGCTTTACATTGTAAAGCCATTTGGAAGTAACCACGGATTTTCCCTCAGGCCTCGACACCACCTCCCAAACATCATTCTTCATGATAGAAGAATACTCCTCCTGCATGGCCTCTCTCCAGACCTGCTGGCTAGCTGCCTCCTCATAGCTAGAAGGCTCAGAGTCGACGATGTTGGCAACTATTGCCATATAGTTACAGAACCGCTCAGGTGGTTTTCTCTCTCTGATCGGTCTCTTCGGCCCAACAATAGATGTGGCCTCTCTCAAGGTATCCTGAAGCCACTTGGTCTTCCTCTTCCTTGAGCACACTTCTCCCACAGGAGAATGAAACTCCTCATCCTCATCAGAAGCCTGAACTCCTGAATGTCTGTCTGTTGTCCTCCTGCCTGAACCTGTACCTGTAGATGCTGAAGTATCGTGTGAACTGTCCATCAGTGGACTACTTAGTGAATTGCTCTGCGGATTGCTCTGCATGCTGCCCAAAGCACCACCCCTCTGACTCTGCGAGCCACTGCTCACTGATGGACCTGACACCGTAATCGATGTACCTCCTGATCCCTGTCCACTGGATCCTTGTGACTGACTCAGCTACTCCTGAGGGTCTGGCCGATCCAGATACTCTAACTCCCGTGACCTCCTGAAAGCCTTGTCCTCCTCGAACTTCACATCTCGCCTGACAACAACTCTCCTCTGTGCAGGAATATAAATTTGAAAGGCCTTCGAGGTCTCACTGTAGCCCACAAAGATACCCTTCTCTGCGGTGGGCTCTAGCTTGGTCCTCGTCTCCTTGGGTACATAGGAGTATGCGATACACCCAAAGATACGAAAATGACCAACATCAGGCTTCTTCCCAGAAAAGGCCTCCTCTGGAGTCACATGCCCCAAGGCATGATGTGGACTCCTATTCTGCAAATACACAGCAGTGTTACAGGCCTCTGCCCACAAAAACAATGGTAACCCTTGATCATGTAGCATGGCTTTAGCGGCCCCAACGATGGATCTGTTCTTCCTCTCCGCAACCCCATTCTGCTGGGGGTTGTAAGGAACTGTGAACTCCCTCTTGATGCCTGCCTCCGCACAATAATCAACAAAATCACCAAGGGTGTACTCCCCTCCATTGTCTAACCTATTGATCTTCCGACCTGTCCGAGTCTCCACAAGAGCTCTGAACTCCTGAAATCGCTTGAAGACCTCACTCTTGGTCTTCAAGAAATAAATCCAGGTCTTCCTGGAGTGATCATCAATGAATAAAAAATAGTACTCATATCCACTCAAGGAAACATGAGACATCTGACCGCTCACATTGGTATGAATCAAATCAAGAATCCCAGTTGATCTGCTTTCACTGTTGGGAAAAGGGGATTTGGCAAACTTCCCCATAGCACATCCTCTGCATGTATCTAGGTGATCAGAACTGAAATCTAGCACACTTGTAGTGATCTCTCGCAATGTCCTCAAGGCCCCATGATACATGTGCCCCATCCTGCCAAGTATTGCACTTCTTGCTTTACCCCCCGAACCTTAGCTCTCAGCTGCTACTGTACTACCGCCAATGTCAGCAATAAATGCACCAGTACCTTGCATGGCGATACCAATCACTAGCTGGGACGCACTGGAGGCCTCTGGGATATATAAGCACATGTTCCCATTAAACAATACCTCACATTCTCTCTGTCTGAATAGTCTGATATAAGTGTCTTTTCCTCATCCCCTCACATTATATAGAACATTCTGACACTTTCAAGGGAGGTTTGGGTTCCCCATTTGAATGTCACGTCTCCATTAACTGATCGCTCTAACAATGCTTGTCATTCCACTAATTACAGACGGCCACTCTCAAAGCCTGGTGAAGTACTCACGTACCCGTCATATGACGAAGCCCTACTCATATCGATGCTCGTATACCCGAAGATGCTCCGCTAGTGGAGGGGAAATGCACATTCCCTCTCAACTCTGCAAGGTGATCCTGCACTAGTGGACTCACAAGCAATGAACCCAAACTCCCGATCAAAGCTCTCCGAAAAGTCCTCTATCTCTGCTGATGCTGCCATGGTCTTGTTCTTTACCTTCTTCTTCTTCTCCGGGCGCACAACTGCATAGCGTCCCATCTTCTGACAATTCCAACACTTCACCTTGGAATAGTCCTTTTGCGTGTTCACCTACTTACCCTTACCTTTGTCTTTGTCCCCACCACCACTTGTGGAAGCTTGCTTCTTTCCCTTGCCTTTCTTGCCTTCTGCTAACAGTGCTACATTGTCATCCTCCTCAACTGGTTTGGCTGCCCCAAGCTGGATCTTTCTAATTTCATTCTATATGCAGTCATCCCACAACTTCTCCCAAGTGGGAAGGGTCTTTCGTGCAACAATCCCATCAACAAAGTTCAGCCATGTACTTGGAAGACCATTCACTGTACTCCGCACCAACTCAGTGGGTGGAATGACCTCTCCAACTGCTGCCAACTCATCTCTCACATTAGTGATCTTTGTGAGGTATGCAGTAACACTATCAGTCTTTGCCATCTTAATGGCCTTCAGTTTCTCCCTTAGGACCATTTTTCTGTCTCATTGGTACTCTGGTAGAGATTGGTCAAGGCTGTCCACATCTCATGAGCAAGTCTCTTTCCTCTCACATGAGGAATTCAATGGTCTTTAATACCATCCAGAATCAGTCTCTTACCCTTGTTATTCTTCTTGTTAAATTCTGCCAACTGAACAACATCAGTAGGCACATTTACAGGGTGTTGTTGGGTATGCACCATGATACCCCAGACTTCTACCTCCTTAAAGATGCTCTGCATTCTTTCCTTCCATGTACTGTAGTTGTTATGCCCATCCAACCTATCCTACACTCTCAAGCCCTAAGACATGCTTGCTATCCTAATAAACTGAAAATTTCACTGCTGTGATAAAGGTTCAGTTTTCTGTGTGTAAAATCAGCTTGTTGTAATTTTCCCTTTGCTGTCCCAAACTGCACTTTTTAGCAAACTGGCTCTGATACCATGTAGAAATTTTGACTCAACCTTGATTTTTTGTTTCTCCTTATTACTCCCATGTAGTTAAATGCCCATTCCCATAACCATTCATTCAACAAGTTGGAAATAATAAATATTTTCTGAAAACACAAATTCTGGAAATTTCAAAGTGCTGGAAAATGCAGAAATAAAAACTTAGAAAATATATCAGCCACACACACAGAAAATGACACGCTGATTTTTGGTCAATATGACCCTGGAAAAACCCCCTACAACTCTTGGGGAAAACCAGTTCGAAAGCTCCTCTTTATTTCTGAATATTGCTTTTACAGTGAGATAGAAAAATACAGTGAAAATTCTAGCAACCACACAAATGTACTTATCTCGATTTTCGTGCTTGCACACTGCCTCGAAAAACGTGCCAAACAGCAAACTTACAAAACAAAAAAAATTACAACATTTATTACAACATTAAATGCTGAACATCCACTCCCGATTTGCGTGCCAGAATTCAGCAGTATGGCCGTACAGTTGTACGGACTGTATGGAAATTACAACTGTACTTCCTCCTCGATTCATGTGCCTGAAAACTGCCTCGAAAATAGCATTGTCACTGTTGTACATATTTCCTTGAAATCTGTGCCAAAAACCAGTAGTAATCCTCGGTTTTCGAGCCCAAAATATGCCTTGGAATGCATGCTGAAGTTGTTGTATGGAATCCCTCGAAATTTGTGCCTCCTTTCTCGAAAAGCGTGCCAACCCTCTGCTGTACAGATTTCTACCTTGGGAAATGTGCCTCCAAGCTGCTGTACGGATTTGCTGAAGTATCCTTGCTGCCGCCCTCTTTCTTCTCACTGCTCAGAAATGTCTCCTTGCTTTCTCTCCTCTCTCAATCTGCTCATGAAAGAATGAATGATCTTTTCCCTCTTTTCCTCCTTTAACCTAACTCTAAGTGACTTTTGGGGAATCCCTAAATCCAATGGCTGAGATAGCTTTAGATCTAGGGCTGAGATTAAATGTGCATTTAAATCTCACTTTCTATTTTTTAATTCACCCCACTTTAATAAAGACCCTCTTAGTCATTTATTTCCAAAGTCACTTTTCACTTTCTAATTTCACATTGAGTTTATTAAAGTCACTTTAAAATTATACTTAATAACTTTATCACTTAAAGTCACTTTAGGAGAAAAATTAAATTCTTTTGGACACTTTTCTCTAGGCCAAAGATCAAAGCTTTAGGGAGCCACTTGTCCTCCGGTACCCAAATTTCAACACATTTAATTGTTTTTGCTCCAAACGGTTTCTCTTCTTTGTGTGAATCCTCTCAAAGACAAACCAATTGCGCTCACACCCAGAAGCATTGCAAGTTTGACTCAAATTGCGAATTGCAAACCTCTGCAATTCAGGACAATGGCTACCAAATGCCTCCCACCATTGTGTTGCAAAAAACATAGTTGTGTAATGATTTTTACTTAACTCAACAAATTATATCCAACTTTGAAATTATAAACAATTATACAAAATAATAAAATATTAATTTGAAAATTGAAATTCTTTGTTTACCTGGCTCATTTGATTCTCTTACAATCCTTGCGAGGTTCTTGCTAAAGGTACCTGTGGCTTTGTTGAAGACAGTGATCTGATTGTGTATCAGCAACTGGTCACTCTCCGTGGGGATCATGCGATCAATGTAGTCAATCAATCCATCTCGAACCTCCCTAGTCAAAGCTCTTGCTTCCTATGCTTTATAATGATACCTTGGGTTCAGAAAATACCCAGCTGCATATATAGGGCGATGGAGTTGATTGTTCCATATTTGATCAATGATTTCCCAAATGGGCCCATACTTACCCACTCTGTCCTTGTATGCTACCTTTATTTGCTCCTTTGTTTGATCCATAGCCTCATAAATGAAGCCCATAGCTAATCTTTCCCCATCCACCAACCGCAACACCTTAACCAGTGGCTCAGCAACCTTCACAAACTCTGTTGCCTTTTTCCAAAATATTTCTTCATTAACTTTCTTTTCACATCTTTGCCATCCTGTTTGCGAGCCCACTGGCATTCATTCCATTCATCACTGGAAAACAACTTTTTCAAGTTTCTATGTTGGGAAAGCATAAATTGCAATGTCAAAAAAAATGTGTTGCAAATCTAGTGATGGCATGCCTAATAATTTCTTTGCCCCCTGTGTGTTTCCTCATCAGGTTCAAAATCCATGAGTGATTGTAAATATATTTTGTGATGCTTTTGCCATGCTCTACAGTGTTCTTGATCCAATTTGTTTTACCAATATCCTCAGGCATGAGGTCTATGTAATGTGCAACACAAGGGGTCCAAAAGATGGTTTTTTGTTTTTACTCTTAACAATTTACCAACAAGAACATAGTTAGAGACATTATCTATGATGATTTGAACAACATTTGCCACCCCTACCTCTTCAACAACCTCATCCAAAAGCTGAAACAACAAGCTTGCATCTTTCACCCTATCACATGCATCAACTGATCTTAGAAACATGGTTCCCCGTGGGCAAAAGACAAGAAAGTTTATGATGGTAAGGTTCCTTTGATCCATCCATCCATCTGACATGATGGTACATCTTGTTTGTGCCCATGAGTTTTTGAATTCTTTCAAATATTCATCAATGGACACAATCTCTTTTTGCAAAAGAGATCCTCTTAACTCATGCATAGTAGGGCCTTTGAAGCCCTTTCCAGCAACATATATGGCATCAAACATAGGTTCATAATATGGTGAACGAGAAGCATTGAAGGGAATATCAACATCATACCACCATCTAGCCATGTAATCACAAGCAGTTTCTCTCAATTCTTTCTTCCAATGCTGATCTAAAGAGTGCTACACTTGACCTCTACCTGTATGACCATGTGCACTATCAGAGGGAGAAGAGGGTCGGAAAAATATTTTGATAGTACCCTTATTTCTCATTGCACCCTTACCCTTTTCTTGAATAGACTCCAAAGAGGGAGGAACATAGCGAAAGGGGTTTGATGCATCAGTGCAAGGGATAGATGAAGAACCTTCATATTCAAAATTTGGGTTGGCAACCATCATATGTTTTATATTTCTCTTCCTCTCAATTTCAGCCTCTATTTATTTTTGCCTAGCTTTGTCTTCCTCAAAATTTTGAAATTGATCTCTCAACTCCTTCCTAATTTCTCGAATTTCGTCTATTGGTGCTTCACATGGAGTAATTTGGCCTCTAAGACCAGCCAAGTGTAGTTTCAGCCTATGAATGCCTTCTCCACCCCCCTTAATTTTTCTCTTACAAAATTTGCAATCATCTGATCATCAACCATTTCAGGATATGCCCAAGTAGCGCCTTTCATTCTAGGGGCCATTTCAGACTGAGTTTTTGACTTGGAAAGGAAAGGTTTAAATTTGAAAATGAAAACAAAAATAAACTACTCATTCTATGTTCATTTCTTTCACAAAAATCTATGTTTTCCATTTTCAGATTTGCAAAATAAAGAAAAAAAGCAAAGGCAAATTTTAGAAGGGAAAAAAAAAATACCTCTAGGCTCTAGCCTCCTCGATGCTGCTCCAAAGCTTGCCGAATAAGATCCTCATTGCTGCTCCAAAGCTTGCCCAAAAGACTCCTCAAAGCTGCTCCAAAAACCAACTCCACAACTCTTCACAAATTCTTCACAAATGCTCACTCAAATGCAATGAGATAGATGTGAGGAAATAAGAGGGGTTGGGTAGCTTTAATAGGATAGGGAGGAGTTAGAGGGCTGAACAAAGCCCTAATAATAAATAAAAATGCATTTTGGAGTCTGTTTTTGAGCCAAAGTGGGGTCCGCAGTCGGCTTTGCCTGGCTCTGCCGGTCTAACTCTGGCTCTGCCGAGCCAACCAATTTTTGATCGAATCGGCCGAGTCGGTGACTGGCTTGGCCGGTTCAGTCACAAATCGGCGTTCAGTCACAAACCGGCCCCCAGACCGATTTCTCTACCAAGCCGGTCCGGGCATAGAGTCAACTCAGTCAGCGCGACCGATTTCGAGCCAGACCGATCGATTTTTAAAACTATGACTTTCTGTATCACAATCCATAATCCGTTGTGCCTATGAGATATCTCAACATATGCTTCGCAACAACCCAATGAACTCTGGTCGGTTCCACCATGAACTAACTCAGCTGGTTGACTACAAAACAAATATCAGATATTGTGTTAATCAAATACATCAAATACATCAACGACCTAATGAGCTGCCTGTATATTGTAGCATCCACTCGCTCTGCTCTACTAGCATCCACCTTCCTCTAGTTTGTGACTAGAGGCGTGGCCATGGGCCTGCAATCCTGCATATGAAATCTATGAAGAATCTTTGTAATCTACTTGCCTTGTCCCACGAAGATCTCACAATCATCTTGCCAAACCTCCAAGCTAAGAAAATAGTGCATATGCACGATATCCTTCATCTCAAACTCTCTTGCAAGGGCCTCCTTGCAATCTTGGATCGAGCTCTCATCTCCAGTCAATATAAAGTCACCGACATAGCGAACTAGAATGAGCAGAATCCCTCCAATCATGATGTAGTACAGGTGGGCATCCACCTCACTCTTAATGAAGCCCAATCCTCGAAGGCCGCTGTCAATCCAAGTGTACCATGCTCTCGGACCCTACTTGATCCCGTAAAGAGCTTTCTTTAGCTTGCATACATGTTGTCTCTGCTGTACTCTTCAAACCCTTCTGGGTGCTCCATATAGATCTCCTCCAATGAGGAAGGTTGTCTTCACATCCATCTGGTGGATCTTCCACCCCATCTGTGCTGCAATTGCAAAAATAGTCTTGTTGGATGAATATCGTGCTAGTAGGGCAAAAGTCTCCTCGTAGTCTATGCCCTCAATTTCCGAGAAGCCCTTGGCCACAAACTTGGGCTTGTACTTCTCCACACTCCCATTTGCTCCATGCCTCACCGTGTGCACCCATCTCGATCCAACTACTGATTTCCCTTCAGGTTGTGGAACAATCTTGTAGACATCATTCTTCATGATAGAGGAATACTCCTCCACCATGGAATCCTGCCAAACCTGCTAAGAAGCTACCTCTTTATAAGAAGAGGGCTTAGTTTCCACCAACTCTGCCATCGGTGCCATATAACTTGTGTACCTTTGTGGGTGTTTACTCTGCTTAAACATGGTGCTAGGATCCTCAACCTACTCCTGAGCCTCCTGAATCAACCTCTCGGCTCACTTGGCCTTCTTCATCCCTGTGGTGGGTGGCTCTGGCTGGTCAGAGTTCTCAACCTAATTTCTCGTCATCCTACTGCAAATCCTATTGCACTACCCTGTTGCCACCACACTGTGGCTGTGGTTGAATATGAGGTGTTGGCTGTTGATTTTTGGTAGCATCGAAAGTGCTCTAAGTCTAGAAATTGGTGGAGAGGCTTAGGGACTGGTTTTCCAAAGAACCCATAAACTGTTTGTGAAAATTCCACACGGAATATGTTTTATTGTAAAAATTAATTATTTTAATGGGGACCCTAAGTCTAAACTCAGGGAAATAAATAATTAAAGGGTATTAATAAAACAGAGTGTGAATGTTCTAGAAAAAGCGAAGATTAAGTCAAGTTATAATCTTATCCGTTGATTAGAGATCTAATCTCGGTCGTTGATATCTCAACGAGAAGACTATAAAGGAAAGCTTGAGGGCCATTTGGAAAGACACACCGAGTGAATCAAGTGATCGAATTCTTCTAACAGAGCAAGTTCTTGTACGAAGATCAGATCTAAGTGATTCCAACGCAGAGAGGGGCAGAGATAGCTTCCGAAGAGAGATTTTTCTCAGCCGGAGAATCATCAGTAGAGAGAGGCAAAGAGACATCCAACATAGCCAGTGCAAAGCCAGACAGGTTGACGCAGAGCCAACGCAGAGCCATGTAGGGCTACGCAGTGGCTGAGAGGGTTTCCGAGATTTTCCTGTCGGATTAGTTCCAGAAGCCGAGAGCCGGGGTGTGAGATTGGGAGGCTGAGATCTGAGATTCCGGGAGTCAGATCGATCCATAGCTGGGGTGATGCAGTGCCAAGAGGAGGTGACACAGTGCTTACATAGTCGCTGCGCAGAGGCAGAGTAGGGACCTCCAAGGGGATCTCTTCTAGTGTTGGGATCAGCCAGATTTTCCAATGGTTGAGTGAGGTAAAACTCACATTCTTTCTGCTAGTATTTCTCTCTCTAGAACTGAATAACCCTTGAGGTATTCAACGGTGTATTCATAAATTGCCACTGCTTAATAATACAAACTCTCAGATCTGCTGCACTGGTTTTCCCGTATTGGGTTTTTTCAGGGAATTTTGTCCAAAATAAAGGTGTCCTGTGTGTATTGTTCTTTGCTTAATTTCCTTGTTTCAGAATCATAAGAAATTTAGTGTAGCCTGCTTCAGTAATTTGCTTCAATATTTCATGAAGAATTCTGAAATAACTATGTAATGTGATTTACAAGTAGATGAAGTTGGTTGCAGTAGGATTTCCTTAGATTGTTAGATCTAGGAATTTTCACATGGTGTCAGAGCATTTGATGTGAAACAAGAAGAGCAGATCTAGCACTGAAGTGAAGGCCAAATTGATGCAGCAGTAGCAGATCGAATCCCCAGAGGGATTGCGCAATTCTAGCCAGAAGGGCTTAAGTTTCGGGAAAGTCTCTCTCTGAGTGACTCGACAGAGAGGTAAGACTTCCAGATCTAGATCTTGCTAGGGTAGAGGGAGCTACGTAGAGCCTTCACGCAGAGCCAGAGGGGCGCAATTTTTTGCAAGTAGTTGCTGGGTAGAGAAGTGTCAAACGAAGAAGAATAGCACATAGTGGGGAATTCTTCCTCAGTGAGTTCCTTGCCGAGGAGTTCAACTTTTCTCATTTGCTGGGCAATAGAGGAGCAACAGACTTACCAACTCCATTAGGGAGTGTGTAAGCCAACCTAGAAGCTACGCAGTAGGGAGAAAGAGGGAGTACTTCGACAATTTTCGATTGAGATGGCATCTCATGGTCTTAGAGATCAGGATCGGTTGAAGGGATCCTCCAACTACGTAATCTGGAAGGAAAGGATCAAATTCCTTCTGGACGAATATGATCTCAAGACATTCGTGGACAACGTTGTTGCTGTGCCTATAGATTTGGATCAGAACAAAATGTACAAGTCCGATATGGCAAAGGCAGAGACTTATCCTTGATGGTTTCAAGGATCATATAGTCTCTCATATAGCTGGCAAGAACACAACTAGAGAGATATGGGAGGCCTTGTCCCTGCTATTCAAAGGAACTTCTGAGCAGTGGAAGATGTACTTGGAGCAAAAGCTCTGGATGATCCAAATGCAGAAGGGGGAGCACATTGCTCCATTCTTAACGAGACTTCAGGAAATCCGTGACTAGTTGGCAACCGTGGGATCCACCCCAACTGCTACAACTATGGTGAGGTTGGCCCTTAACGCAGTCACCTAGGAGTGGCAAGTTTTTGTTCAAAGTATCTTGGGAAGGGCAACGCTTCCTAGTTGGGAGCAGATGTGGGCAGCTCTTTAGGAGGAGGAGCTGAGAAGAGATCTAGTCAAGTGCAAACTTGATGGTAGCAGCGGGAGTGGATCGAAGAATTTAGAGGAGGAGGAGAATGTAGCCTTCGCATCGAAGGGATAACAAGGGCAACAAAAACAAAAAGGAGATGTTTCAAAGGTGAAATGCTTAAGATGTGGATTGATGAGGCACTTTGCATCACAATGTCCTTTGAAGAAAAAGGACAAGGATGAGAAGAACGATCCAAAAGTTGCAGCCGTGAAGATCGAGCAGGATGAGTTTCCATGAGTGCCCATACATCTCCAAGAGGGAAATGGGGCGACATGGAACTGTAGTTGATCTTGAACTTCAGTTGGGCAGGATCCTTGAGGAGCCCACCTCTTGGATCACAACCTTGCTACGGGTGCCCATGATCAGTAGTAGCGGGATGGAGTTTTCAATGGGAGCCAAGGAGTGATGGAGCGACAGTTGAAGTGGGTAGCAACGCCTAATTCTGAGCAGCGCAGAGCAGAGCAACAACAATGTAGTGCAAAGCAGCAGCAACAGAATGTACAACAGTGCAACGCAGTGCAAAGCAGCAACAACGCAGTGCAATGCTTCAGAGGGACAACGCAGTAGCTATCAGCGGTTAGTGCCTTTAGCACCAAGGTGC
Organism: Pinus albicaulis; assembly: GCA_034641835.2. Taxonomy (NCBI): domain Eukaryota; kingdom Viridiplantae; phylum Streptophyta; class Pinopsida; order Pinales; family Pinaceae; genus Pinus; species Pinus albicaulis. The sequence goes on from CM076575.1 coordinate 835,270,872, forward strand.
ATCCACTGAACGTTTGTTCAGTTTTTGAGTGATTTTAGTTGCTTCTTTCAACAACTGAGTTGCAGTGTAGATGTAGTGTTAGCAATGGCAGTGCTAGCAGCATAGCAAATGCAACACTTGAGAGAGAGCTGTAGTACGGATTCGGCAGTGGCAGTGTCATGGGCAACAGTACAGTTGCAGCAGCAACGTAGTGGTTGGTGGATAGCTTGTCAGACAGTTGGGGTTCCCATGTTTTGGCCAGGTTGGCTAGACCAAAAGATGAGACAACATCAGAACCACTTTCAGACCACAGGATCTAGCCCTCCTAGGTCCAGAGAGGGATCTCTCTATGATTGTCAAAGGTATATGTCTTTGAGGCTCAATGTTCAAGATATTAGGCTAGTTATAGGCACAAGGTTTGTTTGTTTGATTTTGAGTTTGGTTGTTGGGAATCAGGAAGGAAGGGTTCAATATAAAACAAGAGTGAGCAAAGAGGATTTTAGGTAAAGGAGAGGCAAATCAGAGAACATCAAGACCATTGGGCAATGGAGTCAGGAAAGGGTTTACTTGCTGCTCAACATGCAAGCTTTCAGTTGGGCTAGTCATCTAAAGCATTGGATCCTAAAATGATTGGTGGAATGGAACAATAAGGAGAGCAAGGTGAAAGAGGGAGAGAAAACCAATTTTCTGTCTATAGATCAAGTCAGAGGTCATTTAACTCCAGACCTGCTTGGACATACTCATAGGCAACTCTTTATGGAGAGCAAAGAAACAACTTGAGGGAACTTAGAAAGGTTTAATTGACTGAAAAGGATCCTAGTGAGACAGAGACAGAGTTCTAAACTCCCAGTGTTCCCAATTCATTCAATTAAATACTACAAGAACATCTAAGAAGTGGATTCATCAATTCATACATCAGCTAGCAGGGAATATCATCCACTACACTGGTTAAACCAATTGAAATCTATCCTTAGATAACACATTAAGCAGAAAACATTGAGGCAGGGAGAGCAAAAACATAGGGTGCCTAACAAGGGCAAATCCTATGCCAGATTTTTGATGCAAGCCAGAAGCAATAAAATGAAATGGAATAAAACACAAAGACAGGGAAACATCACCACTGCTTTAGATCAGGATCCAAAGAAATGTGCTTGTCATATTAAGAGCAACACCAGTCAAGTACAACATAACTTACAGCTTAATGTTCAGCCTGATGAACCTTCCTCAGCCTATCTTACAATCTTACACAGAGGGCTTGTCTCAAGAGAAACAGCTTGCATTCCACTGATATCCAATCAACAACCTTTAAAATGAGTTTCTGTATGAATTTTATAGCAGAAGGATGAGCCGAGGAGGTAGGTGGAACACTAAATGAAACATTAAAACTTGGAAAAGAAAGAGAGGGCCGAAGCCCATTCTGTTTAAATTCTCTGCATTTATCTCTAGTACCTTTTGGAACGAAAGAGTGATCTTCTTCAGTCTTTCAATTACTTTGGTATGACTGTGATGTACTATGGCTGCAGTACTGTGTAGTACTCTGGTGAATAAACAAAAGAGTGAAGTGAATGACGGTGAGGTCCGCCGTACTCGTGGAACAAATGCTCTAGTAGCTTCAGACTGTGGTCAAGGCGGAAATCTTCTCTGGAACACGGCATAGACTAAAAACAGTATGGGCACCCCGTCCTTCCATGGAGAAAACATTCTGCTGATGTAGAAAACCTGCTATTCATTAATTTCTGTGCTCCGTATCCTCTGCGGGATCTATGATGTCTTCAAACAGGTACTTTTCCTCTAAAACACAGAGTTAAGGCTCAAAGATCTTCGTTTTCGTGCCTTAGACTCTCTGCTGCTCCTTTCTGTCTCTGTTGGTGAAAACTTGCCGCTGTATTAAAAACTGTGAAATCATGTCGGCGTTCACCATTGACAACCCTGCAAAACACGCAACTTGGTTATGAAATCCATGCATAGGGGGGTGGCTATGGAGGACGGGAAAACAATAGCGCGGCGGTGGTGAAACAGTGTTTTTAAATGGAACAATGGTGAAATATGCAGCGAAAAGGTGAAAACAACAAATAATAGGGTTTGGTGGAGAAATGCATCGTGAACCATTCGATTGTGGTCCAGTGGCGGGGATCGACGGCGGAGATTGAACAACTGGATGATTTATGAACACTGGGTGGAATGCATAGTTTATAATATAAAACATTAACTTTAATGTAAAATGCAAAAACTTGGTTATAAGCGGAAATGCAAAGGAATGCGATGAAATGCAATGGAAATGCGATGGGAAATGATCGTACGAGGTGGGACCCAGCGGTACGAATCGCAATCGGAAATCAGAGCCGGGAGTGGGGCGGAGTGGTACATATAATATTTCCGATGTGATTGGGTAAGGAGGAATATAGAAAACCTTTGTAAAAACAAAATATAACAATTTTTTCGATTTACAAAGGGGAAAACTCTTTATTTTATAAATGGGCGGAAGTGTTAAGTGGTGGGGCCCGAGGGGTCAATCGCAATTGGAGATCGGGAGCGGGGATAAACTAAATCGCAATCGGGAGAACAGAGTTGCGATGCAATCAATCGGAGGAGCGGGCGATCGGGGGATCGAAACGATCGGATGGGAACTTGCGACGCGATCAATCACATCGCAAATATTTGCGGTGAGTGATCGGGGGACTTCACACGAAAAGATTTGCGATTGCGGTTGGGCGGGGAGTGTGGTGACCGTTGGATCTGGCTGAGGGATGGACGGCTCGGATCGGATCGGAAAGTCGCAATCGGAAGGAGCGGAAGGGGGGTCGCAACGAAAGTTGTGATTGCGATCGGGCGGGGAGTGCGATGACCGTTGGATCTGGAAGGGGATGGACGACTGCGATTTGGTCGGGAGATCGCAATCGCAACGAACGGAGGGGTGGCGCGGCGGGACTTGCGATTGCGATTAGAGCGGTATTGCGATCAGAGCCCAACCGTCCGATTGGAATGACAGACCGACGGTGGAGATTGCATCGGGGGTCTTATAGATCAAACCAATCGCATCGGAGTTTTTCGGTGTTTACAAAGGAATTGAACGTTCCGCTCTGTTTCTTCGATGCGATTAGTGCTTAAGACTTAAGCGCTTGGCCACAGCGCTGAGGCATATGGGGAAGTGGTTTAAAAGGGCTGGCGGGAAAGGGGCTAAGCCCTATTATAAAGTTAAAACGTGGGTTTTGGCCCATTTTAATGAATTTTAAGGGTTAGGAAGGGGAACGATAGAGGGAAAAAATGGGAATTTGGCCAAACAAAGGGTAAGGGTAGAATTTAAAGGGTATTTTGGGGGGATTTACGAGTGCTAAGGGAGAAATTTTGGGATGAAAAGGGGACTCTTACAAGGGGAAAAATGGGGTAAAGTGGGACATTCTGCAGAGGTATGAGGGGCAAATGAAGGCCTTTGGAGCACAATTTTTATCTTTCAGCAAGGCTTACTGACTTCATAACAGTAGAGGGAAACAGTTGAAGGCAGGGAACATAAAAGGCTTCAAGGATGATGTGTTTTTAAGAGAAACGCATTCCTTGAAGGCTCACAAAGCAATCTAGCCCCCTTGCTTGCTTGTCAAGGAATTCATAGTGGGCTAACACAGACATCAGCATTGCAGAGGATGCTTTAGGGTCAGAGTAGTATGCAGCAGGCATGTTGTTAGAGCACTTTCCTTGCTAAGAAGGATTGTTGATTTTTGGTAGCATCGGAAGTTCTCTAAGTCTCAAAATTGGTGGAGAGCCTTAGGCACTGGTATTCCAAAGAACCCAGAAACCATTTGTGAAAATTCCACTCGGAATATGTTTTGTTGTAAAAATTAATTATTTTAATGGGGACCCTAAGTCTAAACTTATGGAAATTAAATAATTAAAGGTTATTAATAAAACAGAGTGTGAATGTTCTAGAAAAAGTGAAGATCAAGTCAAGTTATAGTCTTAGCTGTTGATTAGAGATCTAATATCGACTGTTGATATCTCAACGAGAAGACTATAAAGGAAGGCTTGAGGGACATTTGGAAAGACACACCGAGTGAATCAATTGAATGAATTCTTCTGACGGAGCAAGTGGTCGGACGAAGGTCAGATCTAAGTGATTCTACCGCAAAGAGGGGTGGAGATAGCTATCGGAGAGAGATTTTTTCTCAGTCGGAGAATCATCAGTAGAGAGACATCCAACATAGCCAACGCAGAGCCAGACAAATTGATGTAGAGCCAGTGCAGAGCCACGCAGGGCTACTTAGAGGCTGCGCAGTGGCTGAGAGGGTTTCCTAGATTTTACTATCGGATCAGTTCCAGAAGTCGGGAGCCGATGTGTGAGACTGGGAGGTTGCGATTTGAAATTCCGGAAGTCATATCAGTGCATAACCAGGGTGACGCAGTGCCAAGAAGAGGTGACGTAGTGCCTACGTAGAGGCAGTGCAGGGATGTCCAAAGGCATCCCTTCCAGTGTCCGGATCAGCTGGATTTTCTAGTCGTTGAGTGAGGTAAAACACACATTCTTTCTGCCAATATTTCTCTCTCTGTAACTAAATAACGCTTGAGGTATTCAACGACGTATTCAGAAATTGCTACTGCTTAATATTACAAACCCTCAGATCTGCTACATCGGTTTTCCCGCATTGGGTTTTTACGGGGACTTTCATCCGAAATAAAGGTGTCCTATGTGTGTATTGTTTTTTGCTTAGTTTCCTTGTTTCAGAATCATAAGAAATTAAGTGTGGGCTGCTTCAGTAATTTACTTAAATATGAAATAACTATGTAATGTGATTTACAAGTAGATGAAGTAGATGAAGTTGGTTGCAGTAGGATTCCTGAGATTGTTAGATCTAGGAATTTTCGCACTGGCTGTGACTCTTGTTTGGGAGTGAGTAGCTCCCCAGGTATTGTTATATGCTCACACTTTAAGTAAAATCTTAGAGCCCGATCCTCCTAGAATCTCACATCTCGCCTGAGAATTGTCTTCCTGAGTTTTGGATGATACACCCTGCATGCCTGAGTTGTCTCACTATATCCCACGAAAATTCCCTTTTCTGCTGTGGGATCAAACTTCTTTCTACTATCCTTGGACACATGACAGTAGACCTTTGTGCCAAAGATCCAGAAGTGTGAAACATCAGGCTTCTTGCTCGTGAAAGCCTCCTCTGGTGTAACTCGTCCAAGCACCCTGTGTGAACTCCTGTTCTGCAAAAATACTGTAGCGTTGCATGCTTCTGCCCACAAGAACAGAGCAAGCCCTTAATCATACAACATAGCCTTGGCCGCTCCAACAATACTCCCATTCTTCCTATTAGCGACCCCATTCTACTGAGGGTTATGAGGTGCTATTAACACTCTCCTGATACCTTCCTTTGCACAAAATTCTTTGAAGGCATTGTAGACATATTCTCCACCATTGTCACTTCTCACTGCCTTGATTTTCTTGCCGGTCTGCCTCTCTACCAAGGCCTTAAACTCCATGAACCTATCTAAGACCTCATCTTTCTTTTTCAGAAAATAAATCCAAGTTTTCTGAGAAAAATCATTAAAGAAAGTAACATAATACTTGTGTCCTCATCAGTGATGGAGAAGAGAAGGGTCCGCACACATTTGAATGAACAAACTCCAAAATCCTTTTGGCTTTACTATCCTGACCATGGAAGGGAGACTTGGCATACATGCCAAGCGTGCACCCCTTGCACACTCTCTCTTGTCAAAGATGCATGCTAGTAATCCTGTGGAAATTTGCTGAAGAATCTTCAACGCCCCATGATGCTCTAATACCAATGTATCGACCAACAATCATATACGCAATGACAATATTTAAACTACTTCGTAGGCAAAGACTTCCATTGTAGGACAGTAATTGTAAATTGTATATTGTATAAAAAAATTGATATAAGATGAGTACAAATGAGAATGAAGGCCCACTTATATATCCTAGGCAGGTGCCCTTTCACGAATGGCCATGTCTCTAAGACATGCCTCTTCATTACTAACTAATCATTAGTTAATTAATTATCGTTATTTATTGTTATATTTATATTTACATTTATTAGTTTTATATGAATTATATTCATAACATAGCTTTCCTCTTCAAAAAGCTTTGTTCTCAAAGCTTACTGATGAAAGACTTGATCTCGTTTTCTGTTTCGAATGTCTTCTCGTCTTTGCATTGTCATCTTCTTTGATACAAGTTGATATGATCCTCTAAGTGACAAACAAAACTGTCACACTGAGAAGGGACCAAACCTTCCTAGATTGATTTTTTGTGGAATCAAAATTTGTGATGAATAGTTATCAGAGGACTGGATTCTCCAAACTTTAGTATCCTTGGCAACATAATTTTGTCGTTTATTTTATGAGTGATATTGGTACGTAGCTTGACTGGAAAGTCTGCTCTTGTGATTCAGATGTCAATACATAGGTCCTTTGGTTTGGCTTTCCTTTATCATATTAGTGGTTGATTCTTGATTTTCTTCAGGCGTTGTTGTTGTTGAGTTGGCGATTGAATCATCATTTGGAATGTCCATCGTTTGACTTGCAATTCCCGGATATGTTTTAACTTCTCTAGATTCCTCTTCTTCCTTACTTGTGATATTGACTAGATCAATATTTATTCCCTTATCTTCAACTTGGACTGAAACGTCTGACGATTCGAATACTTCATTTTGAAGTTGTTCTAACTTGTCATTCAATGATTTTTTGTCATTAAAGTTTTTTTATTTGCGTAAGTAGAGTTTGGTTATGATTCCTTAAACGTACAAGTTCATCCTTTTCTGAATTGTTGAATTTATTCTTAGTAGCTTCATTATCTTTTAAACTTTTGATTTGTTGTAATAATGTTTGGTTAAGGCTCTTTAAACATAAATTTTCTTCTTCTTGTTCTAATAAACGCTTCTTGAATTCCTTCCTTGTGGCTTTAGATTTCTTGACTTGTTCGAGGAGTTTTTCATTGTGATCTCTAAGGCGCGAAATTTCTGTCTTTACTGCAGATGGATTCTTCAAGCTCTTTTTGCTTCTTTGATATAGTTTTTTTGTTATCTTGAAACATCAAGTCTGAGATATCCTTAAAGTCTTCTAATGAAGATGTTATTGATTTTGATTTACTTGTTATGTGACATGTCTCGAAATGTGACCATCTTCCCCTTATAAGGAAATGTCAAAACTTGTTTCTCTATGTTTAACATGAATGTACCCAAATCCTTAAACCAAGGTTGGCCGAGTATGATGTCAATCTCTCTATTATCCATCTTTACTACATGAAATTAAGATGTTTACTCATAATGACCTACTGTCACTTGTAAATCACTAATTTTATACTATTTTTGGTCAAAAATATTTTCCTTTCACCAATTCTTGGCTTTGGAATTAATAGTTGATTTGCCAAGTTAATGTTGATATAATTTTTATCGTTGCTTGTGTTGATAGCGATATTAATTTCTCTTCCTTGGATACTTCATTTTAATGTAATTACTCCGTGATCCATAACTGAAAGACCATTATAGGTAAATCGTCCCTCCTTCATTATTTTCGAATTAGGCTCCTTTTTTTTTATTTTTTTGCTTGTCGATAATTTTTTTGTTTGTTGATAATTTAATTAATTAAATTATAATTATATAATTATTACTATGTATTATATAGTTTTCTTTTTATAAATGATCCAGTCAAACAAATATATATATATATATATATATATATATATATATATATATATATATATATATATATATCTGTGTGTGTGTGTGTGAATATTGGTTCGTATGTTACCAAAAATCACAACCTTTGACCACACTAAAGATCGTTTGACTGATCTATTTGTGGAATCACGAGTCTACAACGTTGATGGACTGTCAGGTAGATAGGTAGGCGATGGGTGGGTCGACTAGAGTGTAGGAAGGACGACGTCATTTGGGATTTCGCTGGTTTGTCTTATCAGTGCAAAGCGTGAGGCAGACAGGAAGTGCACGGTCAGTTTGATGCAATGGAATGAATACCAAATGGAACGAACAAGAGACAATCAATGAGATCTGGCGATGATATGGGATGAGATGGCCCAGGAGCCAGCGGAAGGAGGTGGCTAAGAAAACTAAACTCGACGGCTGGGACAACGGTTTTTGTATGCAATTTTTGACAATGGCCAAAGACACAACATGTGCAGTGGGTAGGTTAGTGAACCAAAAATTGTAGTTGTTGTGGTCAACGGACTCCGACCGGGGGGGGGGAGCTTTGCGAAGAGTGGTTTGTCGACGACATCGCGGCGAATCGAAGTGGCAGTGTCTATGCAGTTGATGGAAAATACAACGAACGAGGTTGAAGCAGATGGGAAATCACTGTGTTTGGACTGTTGGTCGATGCGTCAGTGGTTGGGCAGTTGTCGGGCTGTGCGGCTAAAGTCCGCTAGGTAATATATATATATATATATATATATATTTTTTTTTTAATATAATTTTTTTTAATTAAATTTTTAAAATTATTTATTTTTAAATATATATATTTTTAATTATTATTTTTTATATAGTTTCCTCTCTTTTTTTTATATATATATTTTTTCCAATTTAACCTCTTTTTTCTTTTATAATTTTTTTAATAATAATTTAATTAATTAAACCATTTTAGTTAATTAAATAAATTATTTATATTTTTTTATATGTACAAGGGCCTAGTAGCGACACTGGCAGAAAGGAGAACCTCCAACTCTATAGCGAACACTTGATGGCCAAAGGCTAGTGATCGGAGAACGTAACTCTGATACCAATGTAACGAACAACAATCATATACGTAGTGGAAATATTTAAAACACTTCGTAGACAAAGACTTCCATTGTAGAACAATAATTGTAAATTGTATATTGTTTAAAAGAATTGATATAGGATGAGTACAAATGAGAATGAGGGCCCGCTTATATACCCTAGGCAGGTGCCCTTTCACGAATGGTCATGTCTCTAAGACATGCCTCTTCATTACTAACTAACTAATCATTAGTTAATTAATTATCGTTACTTATTATTATATTTATATTTACATTTATTATTTTTATATGAATTATATTCATAACATAACCTTCCCCTTCAAAAAGCTTTGTCCTCAAAGCTTACTGATGAAAGACTTTATCTCCTTTTCTGTTTCGAATGTCTTCTCGTCTTGGCATTGTCATCTTCGTTGATACAAGTTGATATGATCCTCTAAGTGACAAATAAAACTGTCACACTGAGAAGGGATCAGACCATTCTAGATTGATCTTTTGTGGAATCAAACTTTGTGATGAATAGTTATCATAGGATTGGATTTTGCATACTTTAGTATCCTTGGGAACATAATTTTTTCGTTTATTTTCTGAGCAATACTAGTACGTAGTTTGACTGGAAAGTCTGCTCTTGTGATTTGGATGTCGATACATAGCTCCTTTGGTTTGGGTTTCCTTTATCATATTAGTGGTCGATTCCTGATTTTCTTCAGGCACTATTGTTTTTGAGTTGGCGACTGAATCATCAATTGGAATGTCCATTGTTTGAATTGCAATTTCTGCATATGTTTTAACTTCTCTAGATTCCTCTTCTTCCTTACTTGTGATACTGACTGGATCAATATTTATTCCCTTATCTTCAACTTGGACTGAAACGACTGACGATTCCAATTCTTCATTTTGAAGTTGTTTTAACTTGTCATTTAGTGATTTCTTGTCATTTTTAAGTATTTTTATTTGCATAAGTAGTGTTTGGTTATGATTCTTTAAATGTACAAGTTCATCCTTTTTTGAATTGTTGAATTTATTCTTAGTAGCTTTATCATCTTTTAAACTTTTGATTGGTTCTAATGATGTTTTTTTTAAGGCTCTTTAAATGTAAATTTTCTTCTTCTTGTTCTAATAAATGCTTCTTGAGTTCCTTCCTTGTGGCTTTAGCTTTCTTGACTTGTTCAAGTAGTTTTTCATTGTGATCTCCGAGGTGCGAAATTTTTCTCTGTACTGTAGATGGTTTCTTCAAGCTCTTTTTGCTTCTTTGATATAGTTTTTTGTTATTTTGAAACATCAAGTCTGAGATATCCTTAAAGTTTCTAATGAATATTTTATTGATTTTGATTTACTTGTTATGTGACATGCTTCGAAATGTGACCATCTTCCCCTTCTAAGGAAATGTCAAAACTTGTTTATCTATGTTTAACATGAATGTACCCAAATCCTTAAACCAAGGTTGACCAAGTATGATGTCAATCTCTCTATTATGCATCTTTACAACATGAAATTGAGATGTGTACTCATAATGACCTAATGTCACTTGTAAATCACTAATTTTATACTCTTTTTGGTCAAAAATATTTTTCCTTTCGCCAATGCTTGGCTCTAGAATTAATAGCTGATTTGCCAAGTTAATGTTAATATAATTTTTATCGTTGCTTGTGCTGATAGCGATATTAATTCCTCTTCCTTGGATACTTCCTTTTAATGTAATTATTCCGTGATTCGTAATTGAAAGACCATTATAGGTAAATCGTCCTTCCTTCATTATTTTCGAATTAGCTACATTTTTTTTTTTTGCTTGTCGATAATTTTTTTTTTTTTGATAATTTAATTAATTAAATTATAATTATATAATTATTACTACATATTATATAGTTTTCTTTTTATATATGATCCGGTCGAACAAATATATATATATATATATATATATATATATATATATATATATGTTGCACAGGAACCTGTCCCCAACAAAATTCATGGCGTTCCCTTTGTCTCGACATTCCGGGGACTTTGGAACTTGTCAGAAACTTCCCCAATTGGTTGGGGACACCATCGGGGACTTGGGGATTTCCAGGCTGTCCCCAGGCCGTCCCTCAAAAAATCAGGGACTTTTCACAAGACTTTAGGATGTCCCACAATATCATGCACATTAAACTTAAAAAAAAATAAAATTTTAAAATGTAAGTTCTAAACTTTGAAGTCAAAATTAAAAAAACAAATTTTGAAACCTAAACCCTATCGCAACCTTAACCTATCGACTAAACTAAACCTATCACATACACATTAAACTAAATCTATTGCATACTACACAATATACTACATGGCAGTGACGAAGGTAAGCACTGTTACAGAGACACGACAATGAAGGTAAACACAAGTTGCGAAGGTTGTAGGTTAACACTGAGCTCGAGCGAAGGTTGCAGGTAAACACAGGTGCGAGGGTTGCATGTAAGAGTCCGAGTGAAGTCAGAGACGATAAACGAAGGTAAACACTGAACAAAGAACTCCATTCATGACTACAAATGTAAACAGAGCTGAGAGGACTCGAGCGAAGGTTGCAAGTGAGGTAAGAGTCGAGCGACAGGGCGAAGTTTGAGACCCTTAATTTGGGATTTATAATTAAATTTTAATGACTTATTCATGTTTATAATTTACAGTCACTACACTCTATGAATTAATTTGCCTTCAATTTTAACTTGTCTCTTTCTCCATGTCTGTGACAAAACTTTTCTTACCATGAATCTTTGAAATTTCCCTATGCGACAATCACCATGACTTTAATACCATGCTAAATCTATGCAAGAGATGAGCAGTAGAGACTAGATGAGAGATAAGAAGATATATCAATGTGCTACTGAATTACTTGTGGTGTTGTCTATATACGTAGCAAGTGCCATTATTCATTTTAGGAACCAATCAACTAATCCCTGAATACATTAACATAAACATCATTTATTATATATAGTTTATTTCACTTTATGACATTATTACTTTTGTAGATAACATTTAGGAACCAATCAACTAATCCCTGAATACATTAACATAAACATCATTTATTATATATAGTTTATTTCACTTTATGACATTATTACTTTTGTAGATAACATTTGTTACTCTTGAAATAAACCAGTGTTACACGGGGTCTCGCCCCCCTACCTAGAGGGCTAGATTCCTCGCCCCCTCGCGTTCTGGGGTCTTGGGGACTTCTAGGGGGCATTTCCCTCACGCCCCCTCACTCCCCCGCACACCCCCTTCATGCCCCCTCACGCCCCTTTTAGTTTATGGTTTCGTGTTAAAAGTTGGTGTGCGACTTAGCATGTTTGAGAATCCAAGTGATTCTGATTCAGACGGTGACATGGTTGATCCTGATATATTCGTGCAGCCGCTGGATGTAGAGACGAGTGGGGCATTACCTAGAGCATTTATGCTTATTTATCATTATGATGATATCATTTGATATTCATATGTTATGTTTTATGTTTAATGTTTCAGACGTAACTTATTTTCTTTTAAGTTTTATGTTTCAGACTTGAGTTGTAAACTTCAGTTTAAACTTTATTTTGAATCTTGATATAATATGTCATATGATATCTTAAACTTTATTTTCATTGTACATTGTTAGTAGTTACATTAATGATTATACAGTTACAAACTTACAAACTTACATGTATGATTGTATGATGTATGTTTTAAGTTTTAAATTTGTTTCAGTTATATGATTCATCATTCATCGATTTATAATTTTATCATTTATGATTTATTTTTCATGATGGAAGTGTATGATGACTGTATATACATTCCTTGCAAAAATACAATTACATTATAAATATTAAATTTTTTTAATTTTTATGACCCTGACATCCCCCCACGTTTCTTGAAAATTGGTAGGGAGCTTTTGCATAGGTTGCTCCCACGCTCCCTTGCCTCCTCGCTCCCACCTCCAAGGGACTTGGTGGAACATTGAAATAAACATTACAATGGCTAACTCATCTTTAACGCTTAATGTTATAAGGCAAATAGATGGGATGGTAATACTCTTTGTGCTTCGTAAATAATAGTGAATTTGAATGATTATGATATACATTACACTGATGATAGGTCCCAGAAGGTTCTTAATTTCTATACTCTTAATTTGGGATTTATAATTAAATTTTAATGACTTGTTCATGTTTATAGTTTTATTAAATCTTACTTTTAGTCTTTAAAGTTTAGCTGTTATTTAAATTTTGAAATGATTCATCATGCATCATAGAATGATTATGTAGAGAGTAGTAGATTGTAGGCTGTAGCAGACTAATAGAACTCCTTAAGTTCTTGACAATGCGCAATGATGACGAGATTTGTTTCTGTGACGCACAATGATGATTAGATAGTATTAGACTTTAGTAATTTATTTTGTAATTTGAATTTCAAAATTAGTAATAGTTCTAATTTTTATACTTTAATTTCATCATTCATGCTTATGTTGAAATACTAAATTTTATTTTAATTTTAATTTTTTAATAAATATAAAATTAGTTACCAACTTACCTCACTTGTCGTCCCCTGAAAATTTGGGGGTGCGCTGTAGCCATCCCGGAAACTCGTCCCCCCGTATCCGCCATCCCCTCGTCCCCACAACCAGCGCAACATATATATATATATATATATATATATATATATATATATATATATATATATATATATATATTCAACCATTGGTTTATGATCTGGTCGAATATATATATGACTATTGGTTCGTATGTTACCAAAAATCACAACCTTTGACCACCCTAAACACCATTTGACCGATCTATTTGTGGAATCGCGAGTCTACAATGTTGACAGATTGTCAGGTAGACAGACATGCGATGGGTGGGTCGACGGGAGTGTAGGAAAGATGACGTCGTTTGGGATTTCGTTGGTTTGTCTTGGCAGTGCAGACTGTGAGGTAGACATGAAGCGCACAGTCGGCTTGATGCAATGGAACGAATACCAAACAAAACGAACAAGAAACAATCAATGAGATCCAACGGTGATATGGGATGAGACGACCTAGGAGCCAACGGAAGAAGGTGGCTAAGAAAACCAAACTCGATGGCTGGGACAACTGTTTTTGTATGCAATTTTTGACAATGGCCAGAGACACAACATGTGCAGTGGGAAGGTTAGTGAATCAACAATTGCAGTTGTTGTGGTCAACGGAGTCTGACGACGGGGCTTTGTGAAGGGTGGTTTGTCGACGACACTGTGGTGAATCGAAGTGGTGGCGTCTATGCAGTTGATGGTGAATACAACGAACGGGGTTGAAGCGACCGAGAAATAGCTATTTGAAGGAGAGGGGCATGTTAAGTCCCTATATTAATTGTGTAATCCCTTATTATGTTATTGTAGCCCCCCTTAGTTTTTTTATATAGTTTCCTCTCTTTATATATATATATTTTTCCAATTTAACCTCTTTTTTTTTCTTTTATAATTTTTTTAAATAATAATTTAATTAATTAAATAAATTATATATATTTTTATATGGACAAGGGCCTAGTAGTGACAGTGGCAGAAAGGAGAGCCTCCAACTCTATAGCAAACGCGTGATCGTGACAACAACAAGGTTGATGAAGACTTGATGGTCAACGGCCGGTGATTAGAGAACGTACCTCTGATACCAATGTAACGACCAACAATCGTACACGTAGCGGAAATATCTGAAATACTTTGTAGACAAAGAATTCCATTGTAGGACAGTATTTGTAAATTATATATTGTATAAAAGAATTGATATAGGATGAGTACAAATGAGAATGAGGGCCCGCTTATATACCCTATGCAGGTTTCCTTTCACGAATGGCCATGTCTCTAAGTTATGCCTCTTCATTACTAACTAACTAATCATTAGTTAATTAATTATCGTTACTTATTATTATATTTATATTTACATTTATTATTTTTATATGAATTATATTCTTAATATGTGCCTGTGGCAAAGTTCTCCAATATCTCTACCCTGTTCACCACCTGCCTTGCTGTTTAAGGCTGCACATGTATCCACTTGCAACTTGTACATGTTCTTCACTCTCACACCTATTTGCTTCACTGCTCCAGAAGCTAAGTGTTTGAGGTACGCTTTACCTTTGCTGAAGATGACATCATATCCCTTGTCCTCAAGGGTTGATACTAAAACCAGAACATACAGAACATCAATAAAATGGAGAGGGCTTCTATAGTCCCTCTCAAAGCTGATAGTACCAACTCCCTTATGAGCGTACTTGCCATCATCTCCTAGCTTAATCTAAAACTACATGCTCTTCTCCTTCATCTGGCTGAAGTACTCCTTGATCTTGGTTGTATGGAAAGAAGCTCCTGAATCAATATACCACTTAATGCTCCCTACTGAGCTTTCCATGCAAGCTATTAATGAGAAATCCTTCTCAAACTGAGAGGCAAACCCATCTACCTTAGCTGATGTAGCTACATGCTCATTATTTGACCCCTTCTTCTTCCAATCAGGACAATTAGTGGCAAGGTGTCCAGACTCCAAACTCATTGCAATGGAAGCACTTGAACTTGCTTAGATCCTTCTTCTTCTTGTCATTCTTCTAACTATTCTCGCCCTTACATTTGCGTTTCTTGACTCTGGATTTACCTGCAAGAGCAATATTCTCTTCCCTCTCACCCTTGGAACCCTTGCCATTACTGCTAGAAACCTCAACTAGACTAAGCCTTAGCTCTTCTTGAGTGAAGTCACTCCATAGGCGCTCCCAATCTAGTAGCTTATCCCAGCCAGAGATCACCTGAACGAAGTTTCGCCACTCCTTGGTAAACTTGTTTAGAGCTGTGCGCATTAGCTCATCATCTGTCGACTTCTCTCCCACAACTGCTAGCTCATCACAGACTCCTTGAATTTTGGTGAGATAGGAAGTTACATTCTCACCTTTTTGCATCTTGATTGGTCTCAGCTTCTCCTTGAGAATCATCTTCCTTTTCTCGAAAGGGTCTTAATAGAGCTTGAATAAGACATCCCACATTTCCTTAGCTGTATCTTTACCTGCGACATGAGGGACTACATGATCCTGAATTCCATCTAGGATCATTCTCTTGGTCCTGACCATTTGCCTTTGGAAAAGACTTAACTCGTTTGTATTTGAAGGTTTTGCAACACCTTTCTTTGCATAATCCTTCAGGCCAAACTCGTCTAACAAGAACATTATCTGGACTTTCCAAATACCAAAATTTGAGGCACCATCAAGTCTATCTTACTCTCTCAATCCTACTCTTGCGTGTGTCATCTTTCAAACTTGAAACTATGTTCTGTTCGATTCCTATTCACTCCTCTGATACCATGTAGAAAATCCACGAAATTCTAATATGCTAATATGAACAATTTGAAAGACACTTTCATTTCATATAAGCACACAATTTCTCTATGAAATTTGCATCATAATAGAATAGAAATAAGTACACAAATCACGTAAGAGAACACAACAATATTTTCTAGGGAACCCAATTGGGAAAACCCTTGCTTGCTTGAGAATATTATTGAAGAAGAACAAACAATAGATCTCTTACAAATACACTTGCTTCAATAGAGAATACAATGACCTCTCAGCCTTAGTCTAGGCTTGAAACAACCTGCAAGATGCTGACCCTGCTTCCCTAAATCTATGTGCACTAGAGGCCTGAATTCCTCATGCAAATCTGGCTCCTATTAAATAGGGAAATTCCCTATTTCTATGCGCACTTCTAAGGGATCTTCCTCCAAAAATTTGCACAAGAAAAACCCCTTGGCTTCTTTCTCTCACAAGCTCACACTAAATTATGGTTACAAAGTGTGCCTTCGTTCCTTCTTTTATAGCAATTCGAATGGCTACGTTTAGTGAGTTTTCTAATTAAGGAATGATTTTGTGATTGATTGAGTTAACTAAGTGAAAACTCAC
This sequence comes from Pinus albicaulis, assembly GCA_034641835.2. Lineage (NCBI taxonomy): Eukaryota > Viridiplantae > Streptophyta > Pinopsida > Pinales > Pinaceae > Pinus > Pinus albicaulis. Next base: position 835,287,495 of record CM076575.1, read on the forward strand.
ATGCAACTCATATTGTCTCAAATCTAAGACTTGAAACTCAACCACTCATCTTTTCCTCAATCAACTTGCACTAGAAGACAAGTAACTCTTCCTTTCACTTGAGCACATTAGTTAACCATATCATAGCTTGTCCTAATTTTTAGGGAATCACCTGATTTTTAGGAACTCGAGCATGCACAAGAAGGAACTTGAATTTGACTCCTTGAATTAAGGCACAAATCAAGGAGTCAATTTATCACTGCTATTTTCAACAAAGGATGCGTCCATCTGGCTGTGGTTTTGTGGTAAGTGGGGTAACTTACCACCAAGATTAAACAGGTTCAAATCCCAGTGGGTGTGGCCCACCAAATAAAGTGCAGTGTTAAAATGGATAAGGGATCACTTTCATGAGGTTGTTGAAACTGTTGTACATTATATGGAGTTATATAGTCCCTTTGTCTAAATAAAGATGTTTCACTAACTAAAAGAAAGCCAAAGGACGTGATTCATTGAAAGTGTTCTGAATGATATGCATGAAGAGCAGTGTATTTGAAGCTTGCATGTGTTCCTTGAAGATAAGATAAGATAATTTTATTAATCTCCTCGGGTGACCACAAGAGTAGGTCAATGGGACCAAAGGATACATCTGGTGTAGATACGAGACATGTGGGAGTCAGAGTCCAAATGTGACCCCATTGTAACTCCAAAGCTAAAAAGACTAAAATATAACTAAAATAAATGTTGAACATTTTTGGAAGAACTGAAGCAAAACAGAAGGCATTTTGAGGTAGAATGAGGGACAGGGAGAAAGGACAAAGAAACAGAGCAAATTCAACCTCCTTTGTTCGATATGAATTGAGTTTAAAGCTTAATGAAATGAACTGCATCAGTCATGTTGCTTTCATTAATGTCATAATCTTGTGATCAAATATTCAAATCCATAGAACTAAGTTCTTTAACTAACCAACATTTTTTGTTGGAACGCTGTGGTTTTACATAAGATGTTTTAGAGATTGCAAAATAATTTTTATTCTTAATCTTACATATCTGGAAATGTCAGTTTTTGTCCAATGATCTGATTCTGTGCATATTTTAAAATGCAGGTGTGACAATTAGTTTCATACTAGCCGGAGCAGCTTGTGTGCTTAATGCCTTGTGCTATGCAGAACTCTCATCTCGTTTCCCTGCACTTGTTGGAGGAGCATATCTATATGCATATTCAGCTTTCAATGAGCTAACTGCATTTCTTGTTTTTGGTCAACTGATGCTTGACTATCATATTGGTGCTGCTAGCATAGCACGTAGCTTGGCAGGTTATTTGGTGACAGTTTTGGAACTCTTCCCTTTTATAAAGGATCATCTGCCTAAATGGCTTGGTTCTGGCGGCCTGGAGCTTTTTGGGGGATTTTTGTCAATCAATTTTTTGGCTCCAATATTGCTGATAGTGTTAACCCTTGTACTGTGTCAAGGCGTAAGAGAGTCGTCCATTGTGAATGGCATCATGACTGTGATGAAGGTAATCCTTTCTGTTTCGTCTTCAACATTATCATTACTATAATGCCTCATCTTTCTTGATAGTTACGGATGTCTATAATTCCTAATTTTGAATGCTTGGTAAGCTGTCTGAGCATATTTGACATTTGAGAGTCCATGAAGAGCAGAAATATGTTGGTGTGAATAAGAAAGCGGTATTATTCTTTTTAATTATTATTTCACAATATATATGAACCTTTCAGTGGCAGGAATTTGGATACTAATGTAAATCTATTTACTTAATCCTAAGTTCTAATCATCAACTTTTGTTGTCATTATTACATCAACATTGACATCATCGTGTAAACTGACAACAATTTTGGGTCCATTTTAGAATAGAAGATGCCTCAGGTTGGGAGGCCTTCTTTTCAGGTCTCAATAAATTTGTCGACAACCTGAAAGTACGAAGGAAAGAGTTCTTTAATTGCTCTATTAAGAAGATGAACTAAAGCCTTTTTGTAATGTTGAGAAGTTTTGTAACTAGCATATTTCCTTCATGTTCTTTTCTGCAAGAATGGTAAACATGCCCTACGTTTTATTTCTTTGTGTAGTATAAGTAACATGTCCATGTCGTTGCAGATATTTTGTTTGTCATATCAAATCTTGTTTTCTAGAGCATTGATAAGTCATGTTAATGTTTGATTTAAATCACGCCATAACCTTATTTTTATCAAATCCATGAAAAATAAAATTGATGTAATCACAGGGGTGCTGTTTTTCTGAGAAAAAGAAAACTGATATGGAAGCTAGATTGCGTGAAACATCCAACAGAACTATTTAAGCTTGAGTTGAACTTCAATAGAGTTACATCATTTTATAGTAAAGGTAGTTTACTTCTAAATGTATATTCAACATTTGAATCTGCTGATGTCATCTTTGATGCATTCTGATCAAGTGATTGTAAGCCTGTCAATATCAAGACTAGTGCATGATATCCTCTGAAGGATTCACTTGCCTTTTGAGATTCGATATTTGCAGGATAGAATTCATTATGATAGGCATGTGATTGCAATAACTGAATGCTTTTCTAAGCCTTAGTCATGAGCATTGTAAATTTTACAACTACAAACTGCATGCTAAACATACAAGACTGACTTAACACCATTTTAGATGTTCTTTACTGAATGTGGTTCTAGCAGCAGCCTTTTTATAGAGTATTCATATTTTTAGAGGAGACACCGGAGAGCTTTCATAAGAATTGTTGTTTGAAAGCCATTTGATAAGTTCTCAACCATGTATAGTTGTAGCTAATTATTAGTCATGTTTTTCTTAGTTTGACACAAATGCAGTGAATTGTTGCCTGTAAGAAATGTTCTTGTTAGTTTTTGTAGCTTGGACAGGTGTTCTAGTCTAAGGTGGTGTTTATGAGGCTAGAGACACAGATGGATTTGTTTTTTTCAATGCCTAGGGAAAGTTTCTAAGGAAAAATACCTTAATTGTAATTAATTAGTCAGATTATTAATTTTGCTCAGTCTAACTTAGGGAAATGGCTTAATTAATCGGAATTAATTGACGTAAATCGATTTTTCCTCTAGTGACTTCTAGAAAAGTTATGTGATGGTGTCAAGATAATCTTAGCCATCGATTGAGATTAAATCATGGCCGTTGGTTGTTGAACAAGAGATTATAAGAGGAAATCAATGGGCATTTGGAGAATGGATCAGAGACACAAATTTGTAGTGATAGCAAGGACACAGTGATAGCGTGGACAATAGCAGCGGGGTTTCATAGGAAAATTGAGGAAAGTATTTCCAGAGGAATTCTTCATGAAGATTCTAGTTGTTTCAAGATAAGGAAAGAGGCCGAATCATTTTGTAGAGAGGCCACATTAGCCAATGCGAGTTACCAGTGCGAATTGCTAGGCAATAGTTCGATTTCCAGTTGCTGGAGGAATTACGAGTTGCTGGATGCAAAGGATATTGCGAAAACGAATTTCCGTAGGTAGTGCGAGTTCCAGGAAAGGTTGTGCGAATTTCCAGTTTTGCCAGTGCATGTTGCTGGAAGGAGGTGTAAATTGCATAAAGGAGAGTCGAGTTTGTCGTAGAGGTTCAATTTGACTAGTATAAGTGGAGTAAAGATATCGTTGGAGCTTTACTAGCGAGAGGCAAACAATCTACTGGATGCAAAGGATATTGCGAAAACGAATTTCCGTAGGTAGTGCGAGTTCCAGGAAAGGTTGTGCGAATTTCCAGTTTTGCCAGTGCATGTTGCTGGAAGGAGGTGTAAATTGCATAAAGGAGAGTCGAGTTTGTCGTAGAGGTTCAATTTGACTAGTATAAGTGGAGTAAAGATATCGTTGGAGCTTTACTAGCGAGAGGCAAACAATCTATGTAATTCTCAATTGCTGAAGATTTATTAATAATATAAATCCTCATCTGCTACACTGGGCTCCCCTGGACTGGTGTTCATTATTTGTCTATGTGTGTGTGCAATATTTTCTCAGTTCCTTGGATTATTTAATTTTTTATGAAGTTGCAGTTGTGTTTTATTGAATATTGTCTGCATATAAATTGCAGAAGACAAATAATCTTTTAGATAGGTGAATAATAACTAGTAACTGCAATAGTATTTAAAAATTTCACATGGTATCAAAGTAGATCTTAGGGCAGAAGAAGGCTCTGCATAAGCACAGGAAGAGAAAATATGAGGGTTTAAAACCCAGTTTGAATTCTTCATATTTATTTAGGTTTCGCTTATTTCCAAGGGTTTAGAAAATCGCCTTAGCAGGTTTAAAAGATCAAGACAGATTGGATGGAGCCTCAAATTTTGGTGTTTGGAAAGCCATAATTGCCTTACTGTTGGAAGAAAATGGTCTCAAACAGCATGCTACCAGTGTGATAACTGTCCCAACTGATTCAACATAGATTTCAACATACCAGAAGGAAGATGCCAAAACACTGAGGATAATCTTTGATGGAGTCAAGGACCATATAGTTCTGGATATTGCTGAGTTGGATACAACGAAGAAAATGTGGGATGAAATATTGGAACTATTCTAGGATGCTACCACTAACAGGAAGATACTTCTCAAAGAAAAGTTGAGGAATACCAAAATGAACAAGTGTGAAGACGTTACAAGCTACCTCACCAGGCTTAGATTGGTAAAGGATGAGTTAGCTGCAGTGGGAGATAAACCAATGATGATGAGATGGTGCGTATAGCCTCGAATGGATTTTTGAAGCAGTGGGATGTCTTCGTTCAAGTCATCAATGGATGAGACACCTTACCATGTTGGGATCGATTATGGACGAATTTCACTTAGGAGGAGCTGAGGCTTAGTATTGTCAGTGGTAGTAGCAGTAGGGCTCAGAAGAGTGAGGAGCAAGATAACGTGGCCCTAACCAAGAAAGGAAAAGTGAAGAAGGGGTCTAGCAAGGGACCAGACCCAAAAGGTAAGAAGAAGAGGGACCTTTCCAAGGTCAAATGCTATGGCTGTCATGAGTTCGACCACTATGTCAACAATTGTCCGTAGAGAAAGAAGACTGAGAAGAAGGGTAAGAAGCAAACAACAGCTTCAAAAAGTGCTAACGAGCTCTCCAACATGATGGATCAGGAATTCACACTAATAGCTTGCCTATCTAGCTCGACCTCACAGGCTATTTGGTATATAGATAGTGGGCCGTCTTTTCATTTGACAGGAATTAGAGAGTACTTCTCAAGCTATAAGCAGGAGGACATCAGATTCCAGATATAGATGGGGAACAAGTCCAAGTGCAATCCAATTGCAAGAGGGATTGTTCTGTTTCAAAGGGACACTGGCAAGCAAATTCCTATTCATGATGTGTTGCATGTGCTAGGCTTGGGTTGAGGCCGAAGTGGTGGAGGCCTAAATGACCTAATTTATATTAAAATAAATTTCTTTCTTGATTGATAAAGCCCAAGAAGGGTTTATTACATTATGACATGGACAAGGATACTTAACATAAACCCCAGAAGCCTACAATGGAGGCTTTGACCTAAAAATAAAATAATGAGAGCATGAAACCCATGCTAATGAATAATTTTCTTTTTCTTTCTTTAGACAAATACATTGCATCATGACTCAAATGCAATTATGAAGACCGACACTAGTTATTTTTTTCAACACTCCTAAACTAGGGAGGTATTCATAATTACATATATACAGAGGTACATGGAAGATCTCAAAATGATATGCTCTATGAAGAGTCACAACACACGCAGTGCTACGGATTAGATACCTAACTAGGGTACTCTAATTGGGTGGGACTAAGGTGTAGTTAAGCTTTAGCCACTCTAGGTACCATCAGGCTTTTAAACTCTAACACCAACCCAGGGATCTAGGTGCGTATCCAAGGTCAGAACTCCATGGCCAACTCCACCCTTCCTACTTTGGGATCTAGACATCAATACATAGGCCAACCAGATGTCCTCCCAAGCATCAGACACTCAGCCCCAGATGCTTACATCTCTCCTTATACACTAAATCAAATATATCCACCAGTCCAAGCATGCTTCCAAAATGTTCAACCTTCTTATGGAGAGATTTATCTGCAGAAACATAACCCCAATCAGTAATAAACCTTCAAATATATACAAGTAAATACAAACCTTTGAGGCCCTTAATCCTTCTGATGCTGCTTATGTCATCATCAAGTTATACATCTTGTCGGAAGCTTTCTTCTTTCACTTCTTTAGGAACACCAAATACAACCTCAGTACTTCTCTAGTATCTTGTTTGCAACTTCATGAATCACGGACATCCATCTATATTACTTGCATTCATTCTTCAAGGTATTTTACTATGACTGTCATAATGTGCCCTCCCTCTCAACTGGGGAGACATATCTTTCTATTCAAGCTCCCTCTCAACATAGGGAGATCAACAACTTCCTTCTTTTATGACATCGGAGAAACTTCAAAACATCTATACATCATCATTCTTATAGTTTCCTTTCTTCATCATGCTTATCATTATTATCAAGTCATCTTCACTTATGAACATCTTTAACATCTTGAAGATTATGTAACTGCAAATCTTCAACAAGTACAACCAAATACAAATATATAGAAGCATGAAGTTAACTATATCAAATCATGTATCAAAACAATCAAGCTTTAGTCATCAAATATCTAAACCTAGTCAGGTTCATAATTAACAAGAGTTACATCTTTTATATTCTAGACCTTAACAACTTCCTTAGGGTTTTGTCACAAACCGTAGACTCCATCTTCGAGACATAAAGCCTTAGATATCCACAACTCAATCTCACTAGGGTTTTTTTAGATAGCCTTTAACTTCTCTAGTCTCTTGGTTAGTGAAATCTAGGGTTCCTAACAAAACCCTAGTAGAGTTTAATATTATTTCATGTTAAACTCTACTAGGGTTTTGTTAGGAACCCTAGATTTCACTAACAATGATATCAATAATCAAGTTAGCATATACATATCGGTTTTATTATCATGCACTAGAATCTCATATCAATATCGACTAGGTAAAACGTAAATCCTAGATACAAACATAAAGGCATTGAAGTTAGATATACAACAAATTTGGTAGAAATTATACCAATGGATTCAATCCGATCATGTAATGTACTAAAACAAGATACTGGATCCTTCTACAAGGAATATAAAACATGATTGCTCAATCACATGCAAGTAAGAGAAAGAAGTAAATCAATTGCATAACAAAAGATATTCCCGGGGAAACCAACTGCTCAAAACCCCTCTATCTCTATTGTATAATAAGTCAAGGAATCATGCAACAATACAATGCATTCTTGCTCACAAGAATTTGCTGCACTCTACCAATCGTCTCACACTGATCTAGGCAAAATTTGACAAAGACTTAGCCAATTCCTTGCCTTCCTCTAGCTTGCCTTGCTCACGCAATTCCTAGAGAAATAAATCCCTATTAAATAGGAATTCCAACCTTCCTTGATTGCGTAATCCATCATGGGCTTCTTATGGCTGTATAACTACACTCGAGCAATTTGCTAATAATACAACTGATAGTTATCTTCCCTTTAACCTCCATCTCAACTGGGTCTTCATTAGAATTGACATGCATGCAGCTAATAATAGCGAATCATCAGTTATTTGATCGATCACTACTTGTGAATAAATCTAATTTAATTCACTGGACCTCTCACTAGCTCATCACTCAGTTAGAACTAGTTAAACTGATTTTAACTCAATTAATTTGAGTTAACTAATTACACCCACACCACACTAGTGCATTAACTACAATTGGACCCCCAAAATAATAGAATCACTCTGCATGCCTCACCTTTGACCCTCAACTCGAAATTCTTGAGCTAACTCAGTCTTTTTGACTTTGTTAATTGATACAAGTTGTTATGAGATAAGATTACAATTTATTGTCCAATTTATTTAAGGGAAAAATAAATTAGACACACATTTTCTTGTTGATTTTCAACACTTCGTCTCAACAAGAAAGGGAATATCAGCTACCCAAATCCTGCCTTCGTGATATTCGAATTTGCTCTTTGCCAGCGCCTTCGTCAAGATGTCTACATCCCGATCCTCTGTGGGAATGTACTGCAACAACATAATGTGCCTCTGAACACAATCTTAGAGATGGTGGTACCAGATATCAATATGCTTGGACCTGTCATGGAATACCAGATTAATCGAGAGTTTTATGCAACACTGGTTATCACAATGTATCACCGTCAGATCCATCTGATGACCAAACAAACCAACAAATATCTTCCTCATCTAGATGGCCTCGCATGCAACCTTACTAGCTGCCATGTACTCTGCCTCGGCTGAACTAAGTGCAACTGATCTTTGTTTCCTGTTGTACCAAGAAACTGCTGTTGATCCTGTGCTGAAGATGCCCCCTGATGTGCTCTTCCTGTTTGATGGACTGCCACCCAATTTGCATCGGTGAAGCCTTGAAGCTTCACTCCCTCTGTCCGTTTGTACCATAATCCATACTCTGTAGTGCCCCTGAGATATCTCAAAACATGCTCTATTGCCTTCCAAAAGAGCTTGGTAGGTTTAACCATAGCTTCACTAAGCTGGTTAACTGCGTTCCATATGTTTGGTCGTTTGTTCACCAAATACATAAGTGAACCCACAAGATGCCTATAAACAGTAGCATCCACTACCTCACCTAAAGTAGCATCCTCCTTCCTCCAGTTTCCTGCAAGAGGAGTCTCCATGGGTTTATTGCCCTCCATGTGGAACTTCCTCAGAATCTCCTTGGCATACTTGCCTTGAGATACAAATAGCTCTCCATCTCTTTACCATATTTCCAAGCCAAGGAAATAATGCAAGAGCCCCATGTCTTTCATCTCAAACTTTCTTGCAAGATCCTCTTTGCAAGAAGTTATGAGCTGCTCATCACCTGCCAGTATCAAATCATGATCATAAAGTACAATAATCAAAAGCTTACCATTAATCACAATATGGTATAGGTTCGCATCCGATTCACTCTTTGTGAAGCCCAACCTGGTGAAATAGCTGTCAATCCTGGTGTACCAAGCACGAGGTGCTTGCTTCAGCCCATACAATGCTCTCTTGAGTCTGCACACATGCGACTCCTTGTCAAAGGTCTCAAAACATTCTGCCTGCTCAATGTACACTTTTTCCTCAATAACTGCATTGAAAAAGGATGTCTTTACATCCATCTGATGTATCTGCCATCCCATCTACGCTGAGAGTGCAAGGATGGATCTAATCGATGAGTTCCTTGCAACTAGTGCAAAAATCTCCTCATAGTCAATCCCCTCCACCTGTGAGAATCCTCTGGCCACAAATCTAGCCTTGTATTTCTCCACACTCCCATCTGTTGCTTGCTTCACCTTATAGATCCCCCTGGATCCAACCACTGACTTCCCCACTGGTCTTGGGACCACTTCCCATGCACTGTTTCTGATAATGGAGTCATACCCCTCAACCATGGCATCAACCCATACCGACTACTGCACTGCTTCCTCAAATGAGGATGGTTCCGTCACAATACATTCGCTCATAAGAGCCATGTATCCCTTATACCTGTCTGGGGACCTTCTCTGCCTGTGCTGTGATGTAGGTGCACCTACATTCTTTGCCGCATCTAGCATCAATCTGTCAGCCTCTTTGGTGCGCTTCCTAGCATTTCTGGTGGATGGCTCTGCATGAGTGGTTTCTGCCACTCTTTGTTCCTCTGCATGTGGTTGCTCCACATCATGAGGTTCATCCTTTGGAACTAAGAGTTCCTCTTCTGCATGCAAGTCAAGCTCCCTCTCAAGGGACAATCGCATGGCTTTCTCCTGTAATATCCCCAAAGGGAAATAACCAGTAATAAACAGAAAATTGCCAGACAGATATAGAAATATAATACTGGCAATATTCCAATTAGCAAAGCTAATTGGGAATATTACATCTCCTCATCAAATTTCACATCTCTCCTGACAACTGTCATCCTGCGTGTTGGAAAATACACCTGATAGTTGTGGGGAGTATTAGTGTACCCCACAAATATCCCAACCTCTGCTGTTGATTCTAGCTTATTCCTGACATCTTTGGTTTTTGGCAATAAACAAATGAGCCAAAAATTTTAAAATATGATTCATTTGGTTTCTTACCTAAAAAAGCCTCCTCTGGTGTACTCATGCCAAGTATCAGATGAGAACTGCGGTTCTGCACAAATACTGTTGTGTTGCATGCCTCTGCCCACAGATGCAACGATAGGTCTTGATCATGTAACATAGCTTGTGCTGCTACCACAATTGTTTTGTTCTTTCTTTCTGCAACCCCATACTGTTGTGGCTTATGAGGTGCAATCAATTTTCTCTGAATTCTTTCTTTGGCGCAAAAGTTCTTGAATTCATTAGAGATATACTCACCACCATTGTCGCTCCTTAGAGCCTTCACCTCCTTCCCTGTATCTTTCTCTACTAGTGCTTTGAACTCACAAAACTTGGAGAACGTTTGATCTTTCTTCTGCATGAAGAAGATCCAACACTTTCTAGAAAAATCATCAACAAAAATCACATAATACTTGTGCTTTGCTGTGGAAGCTGTTGAGAATGGTCCACACACGTCTGAGTGAACTCTCTCAAGGATTACCGCTGCTCGGTTCTCGTTCTCATGAAAGTTGGCCTTTGTATACTTCTCCATAGTACATCCCTTGCATATGTCTCTCTGCGCAAGTGTACCCTTTGGAAGCCTTGTAGAAATCTGTTGCATGATCCTCAAAGCACTGTGGTGTAGATGACCCAACCTCCTGTGCCATAACTCACCGGTATCCCGGCTCACCACCTCATCTGCTTTACTTCTCAATGTTGCGTAGCCATCTACATCAAGTTTGTAGAGGTTCTTCACACGAACCCCAATCTTCTTTACCTGTCCTGGTGTTTTGTGACAAGGGAATGCCTTTCCTTCATCGGAAACCACATCATATCCAAGATCCTCCAACATAGCAACTGAAACTAAATTCTTTTTAAAACCTGGTACATGACATCTTTTAATATGAAAGGTTTACCTGACTCTCTCTGGAAAGTAACTGTACCAATCCTAGAGCGTTATACCTCTCGTCATCACCCATCTCGATGTGCATCTGAAGATCCTTCTCCTCCAAGCTATTAAAGATTTCTTTGTTGCCAGTCATGTGGAAATATGTTCCACTATCCAAGTACCACATAGATCCCATCACAGTTGACACCATGCATGCGATGAGAGAGAAGTCCAACTCAAACTGTGAGGCCAAAGCTTCACCTGCTGCAACTCGCGGAGCCTTCTTATTGTTCTTCTTTTGTGGACAATTTGTGGCATAGTGTCCATGATCATGACAGTTGAAACATTTCACCTTTGAAATGTCTCGCTTCTTGTCTTCTTTGCCGGTGTCAGATTTGGAAAAGGACTTCTTCCCCTTCACCTTCTTTGCCTTATCAGCTAAGGCAAGGCACAATTTTCCTCATCATCAGTCTTGGATGAGGATCCATCCTTGGTATTTCGTCAAAACTCTTCTTGTACCAACCAACCATAGTCGCTCCCACTTTGGTAACTACTCCCTCCCATTCACAGAGTCCTGGTAACTATACCAGCTCTTGGGAAGGCCTAGAAGTGCTAGGCTCGCCAAGTCTTCATTCGCTACAGTAATCCCAACACTTCCAATCTCATCTCGACATTGAGTAAACTTGGTCAAGTATTTCTGGATTGTGTCGCCCTTCTCCATCTTGATTTTCCCGAGCTTGTCCTTGAGTGCCAATTTCCTGTGGTCACTACTACTTTGAAACAGATCTGTCAAGGCCTTCCACATAGCATATGGAGTTGCCTTGCCATGGAGACTCGAGACAATATGATCTCGAACTCCTAATAAGATCCTCCTCACCTTTGCAACATTCTTCCTCCATGCTTCATGTTGCGCAACATCTGCCTGATTGGGTTCAGGAATATTAGTGTCAATGAACTCCTTCAGCCCGTTATCTTCCAATACTGCCTCCAACCTGTTAGTTCGAATTGCCCTCGAGTGCATATTCGAGTCTCAAGCCAGTGAAAGACATCCTGGTCAGCTGCTAGCTCCAAAGAATGTATCTGCAAACTTGAATACTGTTCAACACAAACTCAATTTCTTCTCCACTATTGTGATTCCTGGTGCTCCGATACCATGTAGAAATAATACCAATGGATTCAATATGATCATGTAATGTACTAAAACAAGATACTGAATCCTACTACAATATTTGTGGAATATAAAACATGATCACTCAATCACATGCAAGTAAGAGAAAAAAGTAAATCAATCGCACAACAAAAGATATTCCTGGGGAAAACAACTGCTCAAAACCCCTCTATCTCTATTGTATAATAAGTCAAGGAATCATGAAACAACAATGCATTCTTGTTCACAAGAATCTGCTGTACTCTACCAATCGCCTCACACTGATCTAGGCAAAATTGGACAAACACTTAGCCAATTCCTTGCCTTCCTCCAACTTGCCTTGCTCACGCAATTACTAGAGAAATAAATCCCTATTAAATAGGAATTCCAACCTTCCTTGATTGCGCAATCCATCATGGGCTTCCTATGGCTTTATAACTGCACTCGGGCAATTTGCTAATAATACAACTAATAATTATCTTCCCTTAAACCTCTGTCTCAATTGGGTCTTCATCAGAATTGACATGCATGCAACTAATAATAATGAATCATCGGTTTTCTGATTGATCACTACTTGTGAATAAATCTAATTTAATTCACTGGACCTCTCACTAGCTCATCACTCAGTTAGAACTAGTTAAATTGATTGTAACTCAATTAATTTGAGTTAACTGATTACACTCACACCACACTAGTGCATTAACTCCAAATGGACCCCCAAAATAATAGAATCACTCTACATGCCTCACCTTTGACCCTCAACTCGAAATTCTTGAGCTAACTCAGTGTTTCTGACTTAGTTAACTGATACAAGTTGTTATGAGATAAGATTACAATTTATTGTCCAATTTGTTTAAGGGAAAAAAACTAGACACATTTTCTTGTTGATTTTCAACAAATTTTAATCAAGCCAGGGTTTCAATCATACGAAAGAATATACACCAGGGTTTCATTCCTACGACCTTACTTTAGCTATTACAAGGGTTTTGTTTATAAACGCTAATTCATCGAATCGTAAAGATCTAGGGTTTCAGTTTATAACTTCGACAATAACAGTAAACCCTAAATGACTAGGGTTTTTTCCATAACAATACCAAAACCCTAAACATCAAGAGAATAGGATTTCCATTATAGGTTCTAGACTTTATCAACAGACCCTAAGAGGACTGGGGTTTCAACATTATTGTTAACATACCCTAAGCACCAAAAGGCTAGGGTTTTACAGTGAACCCTTAAGGTTAGGGTTTCGCAAAAAAATGAAAAAATGACGAGATAGTATAACGAGGGTAGATTCAATCTAATGATTAATCACCCTAACAAGAATCTTTATGATTCAACACCCTAGACATAAAGATGTTAGTAATGTAAAGCAAATTTCAAAAGAGAATGATCATACCTATTGTATGCAGAAAACCTTACAACAAAACTTGTTGTCTAAGACATACCTTGAGCTGTTCTTTAACAAACTTTGTAGGGCATTATTTCTCTGAAGGGGATTCCTTTCCAACATGGTTTCTTTCATGATTCAAGCCTTTCCTTTGAAGTCTCCTCCACAAACTTTGTGTATCTGCAAGCTTTCCTGCCAAGGAAAATATAAAGAAAAATGTTACAAGTATGCAATACAAACAAATCATGAAGTGAGGAGAAAACCAAACATAAAAAGAGGAAATTAGAAACAAGATACTTATCTGTTGGTAAAATGGTAAATGATCCCTCTCAATCCAATATTTTTGAGGGATACCTACAACTTATCCAAGAATTTCTAATAAAACATATTAGATCTAAGAACTCTAGAAATCAAAAACATAAAAGAAAACATTGCAAAAACTTAAAGTAGAAGGATATGCAAGGGACAGTGTCCCTAAGAGTGTCTAGAAAATAAATCATTGACTTTGGATTCTTCAGTCTTGTTCTTCTTTGGTGGAGCATCATCAACAACATTTGCATGTTCTCTTTTTCTCTTCTTATTCCGTGGATTTTTAGGGTACTTACTCTTTTAATCTCCCATCTTTTGGCAATTGTAGTATTCAACCTTTGATAGATCAGCCTTCTTCTTAGATCCTTTAGACTTCTTGAATACTCCCTTCTTCTTGTGCTGAGCAGAGTAAGCATTCAAAGTGTTGTTTTCTTCATCCTCCTTGTTATTCACTAATGTGATGTGGGCTTCTTCTTGACTGCATGTAATCCACATTTGTTCAAAGGTTGGTGTATCTTTCCAACTGCTAATTTTGGATGCAAAAGAGCTCCATGATTTTGGTAGACTTAGTAGTACAACAATCACGAGTTCTTTCTCTGGCACAATTTCATCAATAGCTTGGAGTTCATCTCTTATTCTAGAGATCCTTACAAAATATGATGATATGGTGTCATCTTTTGTCATCTTCATTGTTCTTTGTTCATTCTTGAGACTAGCTATCTGAACAGTGTTCTTGATGGTAAACAACTTGGAGAGGGCTTCATACATCTCTTTTGCAGATTCTATATTAGATATGTAAGGGATGAGATTGTCCTTCACTCCATCTACAATTAAGTTCATGGCCAAGATGCCAGTTTCCTTGTATTTTTATTTTCCTGCATCATCTACTGGTTGCTTGAATTTTACTTGAACAAAATCCAAAATTTATGCTTAGCAAGAATAAGATCCATCCTCTTCTTCCATGCCCTGTAGTTGGAGGCTTCTTTTTGTGAAAATTCCTAAAACTGAAATCCTATTGCAGCAACTGGAAAATATTCACCTAATTGTTATTCATTACTTAATAATTTATTTACAGTTGTTCTACGACAAACACTAAATACATCACACTGCAACCTTCACTACATAAAATAATATATACGGAAACAAGAACTGTGCAAGAAGAAAAAAAGAAACACATATGACGCCGTTATTTTTGGAAAAATGTCCAAGGAAAAACCCAATGCGGGAAAATCAGTGCAACAATTGAGGGTTTGTATTATTAAGCAGTAGTTCTGAATACAATCTAGGATGCCTTACTGGCCATCTATACAAAGAAAAATAACTGGTAGAGAGTTAGTGATAAAATGCCCTCACACTATCACTGTAGAAGCAACACTGATCTTGCCCCAAACTGACAAGCCCCACGCTGCCTCTGCGCAACCTTTGCATAGATCTGCGTCACACTGGATGGGAACTACGTTACTTCCTTCGGCTGATCTTTCTATTGGCTGGATGCTTCAATCTCTGGCCCTCCGGTCTCACACCTCGACTCCCAACACTGAAATTGATCTCACCCTTAGCAAAATTGTGGATCTCCTCAAGGCTTCAGTGCCCTGAAAATTCCTAGATCTCAATCAATCTAAGGAATCCTACTGCAACCATCTGAATTACTTCATCTATTATGTAATTTGATTTACACAATTATTTTTGAATACATTCATGAAATACTGAAGCAATCACTGAAGCAGCCTACACTACGATAATTATGATTATGAAACAAGGAAACTAGACAAGGAAATCATTCACACATGACACCATTATTTTGGACTAAGTCCCTGAAAAAACCCAATGCGGGAAAACCGATGCAACAAATCTGAGGGTTTTATTATTATGCAGTAGCAATGTCTGAATACATCTCTGAATACCCCTAGGGTGATTCAGTTATAGAGAGAAATACTGGCAGAAGAATTTGTGAGGATTTACCTCACTCAATCACTAAATTTACGACTGATCTGGATGAAGAAAAACCTGCCCTGGGAGGCTTTGCACAGTCCCAGCATTGCAACTTGCAGCCCCTGCATCACCCCCTTCCAGGCTCAACATTCAACCCCAGCCAAGTCATTTTGCCTCTGTGGAACCTGAGGAATAGCCTCCCGGTGCCACCTTCCGGATCCCGGCCTCTGAAATTGATCCACCGGCAAAATTCTGAAAACCCTTCCTTTGCCTTTGTGTAAGCCTACGCAGTCACTGCGTCAACCCTCTTCCTTCAACGTTGGCTTTGGCTAGATCTCTTCTGCCTCTCTATCACTGATGCTCCATCGGCTGAGAAAATCTCTTCCTCTCTGGATGCTATCTCTGCCCCTCACTGCTCATATTTCTAGCTCGAATTTCTCAGCAAACCCGCCCCAGAAATTTTGATCTTAGATTAATTTAGTGTCTCAGTGTAGTTTCCAAATGACTCTCAAGCCTTCCTTTATAGTCTTCTCGTTGACATATCAACGACCCAAATTAGATGTCTAATCAACGAATAAGATTATAACATGAGTTGGTCGATGTCCTCTAGAAGATTCACACTTCGTTTTATTTAATACCCTTTAATTATTTAATTTCCCTAAGTTTAGACTTAGGGTCTTCATTAAAATTATTAATTTTTCAATCAAACAAAATCTGAGTGGAATTTCCACAAATGCTTTCTGGGTTCTTTGGAATACTAGTGTCTAAGCGTCTACACCAAATTTGAGACTTAGAGTACTCTTTGATGCTACAAAAATCAACACTCCCTCTTCGTGAGGAAAGTGCTCTAGCAATTATGCATGCTAGGTTGCTGCATACTACTCTGACCCTGAAGCATCCTCCACGCTGCTGAAGTCCATTAGTCTCTGCGTTGTTGCTGCCACTATATTGTTGCCCATGATACTGCCACTATCATTGCTGCACCTGAACTACAACTCCCTCTCATGTCAGTATCCGGCTATGCCATTAACATTGTTGAGATTTTTGAGCGTTGGGGTAGCATCAGATGTGCTCTAGCTCCCAAACTTCGTGGAGGGACTAGAGTACATGAGCTCTCCAAGAGCCAGAAAGGGATTTGAGAAATTCCATCTTGTTTAAGAGATATTTAATTAATTAATCTTTTTAATTAAGGACCCTAAGACTAACTTAGGAAAATTAAAAGATTAAAGGTAATTAATTTAAACATGTGATGAAAATGACTTAAGTCACACGGATCAATCTTTCTTTTAATCGTAGTCGTTGATTCAAGATTAGATCACGGCCTTTGGTTTCCCAATGAGAAAAGTATACAGGAAAGGCTTGGGGTGAGTTGGATAACACACAAGCAAGGTGAGTTAGATCGGGAACCAAGTCGGGAATTCTGTATTGGTTTGCCAAGAATTTCATGTTTTGTACCTGGCAGCGTGAGGGGTAAAGGCCGATGAGAGGGATGATCCGATCTCAACAAGAGGCAAAGAAGGAATACTTATAGCGCAGCGGGGAGCAAAGAAGAAATCACAACACGTAGCAAGTCAGTCATCACGCAAGCTCAAAAGGGCAAAACAGAGAGGCGTTAGGAGAACAATAGGCCGGGTGTAGTGTCAATACTGCATGTGCCGTAACTCCACTGGGGTGACGCAGGTTCCTGGCAGCGTGTGGGCAACCACAACCTAGCAGAGGTGACGCGTAGGCTTCGCAGCAACGTTGGGGTTTCGAAGACCGAAAGGTCGAGTTCGTAAATCTCGTTTCGAGGTGTGTACGTTGAGATTTTCCTCCGTCTCCGAATAGAGGCATTGTCACAGCATTTTGTATCTCCCTGTCGGGTTAACTAGTAAGGTGCCCAAATTCGCTGTCCTCAGATTCTACATAATAATAATAAACCATATCTGTTGCACTGATTTTCCCGCATTGGGTTTTTCCGGGGACAATTGTCCGAAAAATCTGTGTTGTCCGCAAAATCCAGTGTGTCTCTTTGTCATTGTGCATGTATTCAATTTATATTTGTATCTGTGTAGATTGTTAATGTGTTTACTTCGATGTTAATGTTGAAAACTTCAAATTCATAACTTGATTAAGTAGGAGAAGTAAATCAAGATTTAACAGTAGG
The DNA here is from genome assembly GCA_034641835.2 of Pinus albicaulis. Classification (NCBI taxonomy): domain Eukaryota; kingdom Viridiplantae; phylum Streptophyta; class Pinopsida; order Pinales; family Pinaceae; genus Pinus; species Pinus albicaulis. The sequence continues at coordinate 835,305,357 of CM076575.1, forward strand.
GTTTCTGCATAAGTAATATTCAGAAATTTTCACAAACATTGCCATCGCTAACACCGCACCGCCAGCAACTCACAAATTATTGAGAGAACAACCCAAGCTCACCCAAAACTAAAAAAGTGTTTAGTGGATGCACCTTGGTGTTGAAGAATTTGACCGTTGATAAGCCATCGCGCCGTCCCCGTGATGCTCGCGCCGTTGTTGCCATGCACCGTGTGCTAATCGCCGCAATGCGTTGTTGCTGCTACGATGCTGCTGCCTTTGCTCTGCGCTGCTCCAGAAATGAACGCTGCTATCTACTGCACTATTGTCTCCATCTGAATACTCCTCCATCCCGCTACTGCTGATCATGGGCTCCCGTAGCAAGGTACGATCCATGAGGTGGGCTCCTCAAGGATCCCGCCCAACTTAAGTTCAAAGAACTACAACTCAATATCATCCCACTTCTTACCAGGAGAAGCATGGGCACTCATGGCCACCTCGTCCTCCTCGATACTCGTAATTGCAACCTTCGGGTCATGATTCTCATCTTTTTCCTTCTTCTTTAGAGGACACTGAGATGCATAGTGGCCCATCTCGCCACATCTGAAGCACTTGACCTTTGAAGCATCACGGTTCGTTTTTCGTTGCGCCTACTCTCCCTTCGATGCAAAGGTTGCGTTGTCTTCTTCTTCCATGGATTTTGATCTGCTTCTACTGTTGCCATCATGTTTGCACTTGACGAGGTCTCTCCTCAGCTCTTCCTCCTGAAAAGCTGACCAAAACTGCTCCCAACTAGGCAATGTTGCCCAACCTAGTATGCTCTGGACAAACATTTGCCACTCCTCCGTGATACTGTTAAGGGCCATCCGTACGATGGTTGCAGTTGTAGGTTTAGCACCTATTGCCGACAGCTGATCTCGAACCTCTTGAAATTGCATGAGGTATGAAGCCACGCGCTCCCCTTTCCGCATCTAGATCATACGAAGATTTTGCTCCAAGTACAACTTTCGCTGCTCGAAAGATCCCTTATATAGGTCATGCAAATCTACCCACATCTCTCTGGCAGTATTCTTGCCCGCCACATGTGAGACGATGTGATACTTGACACCATCAAGGAGCAACCTCTTCGTCTTCTCCATATCAGCCTTGTACTTCTTTTTTTGATCCGGATCTATAGGAACAACTACCACGTTATCGACGAACGCCTTCAGTTCATATTCATCCAGAAGGAACACAGTCTGTTCCTTCCAGATCATATAGTTGGAGGAACCCTCCAATTGATCTTGATCACAAAGTGTTAATTTTAGTTAACCATGGTATGTTTTATGCTTAGAGCAGTTTACTTCAATCTTTCTTGTTAGCCCAATTCAATTTGCAATCACATAACCATTGACAGTAAATGCTGATAGATCATAATATAAATCGACAAAAGACAAGCCAAGACAAGAGACACAAATGTTCTTGTAATTCTTCTTATTCAACAGAGAGAGAAAATATCTTTTACAACTGTTAGCAGGATGCCCTAGCCAACAAAGTCTTCGCTGGTCAAACTAGCAATTCAACCTCCAAACAAGCTCGGTCAAACTTGGCCTTCCTTCAAAGTCAAACAAAACCCAAAACAGTTCACAAATATGGTCAATGCAGAAGTCAAAGTCTGCGGTCAAAACAACAGTCAGTGCTGCGGTCAACGTTGCGGTCAGTTGCAGTAAAAGTCAACGTTTAACCTCGATTTTTGTGCCTCCAGCTGCAGCCTCTCCAAATCAGATTTCTGACCTCAAAAACGCAGTCAAGAGATGAGAGTTGACTCAAAGTCAACGCTGATCAACATTGTTCAGAAAAGACCTAAACCAGTCCGAAAATTATAGCTTCCTGTTTCACACGTGTGGAGAGAGAAGCCTCTAAGGCAGTACGCACCAATCAAATGAGAGAGGTGTGTGAGAATGAATGAATGATGAAATGAGCATCATGTCTCTCCTTTTTATATCCATGACTATGGGTGTGTGACACAACTTTTGGGGCCTGTGAGCCTACATAACAATCCTAGCCGACCTTGACAAATTGCACGTGTGGAAAAATAAATTCAAAATACAACTTCTACTCATCCAAACAAGATGATCTTTAGATCAAATCTTGCACCTCTTCGAAAGAGGCATCCAACAAAAATATCATCTCCATCATATGACAAGGCAACATGGAGTTTGGCCCTAGTTGCCAAATTATTTAACACTCCCTCTCAACTACAGAGAACTCCATCTGTCCACTTATGCAATCTTGTCATCCAGTACCATCATGTACTACCATATATCATCTTGCAATCCCGTGTCATCCTGCTGTCTCTACTTTGCTGGCTCTGCTCTGCTATAGAAGAAATAATAAGAAGATATGATCGAGAGTGAGTCACAAGGACTTTGCCACTCTCCACTGACTCGAAGTCAGTTTAGAGGTAAAAACCTCAACCAAACTTGATCCCAGATCAAGTTGTTAGACACATCCCATCCTAGACATAGAGAGTATGGCAATACACGATGCGTCCATCGATAATGCTATGATCTCTATCCTCATTTCCCAACTTATTGGCCAGATGAGAGGTACTTCCCATGAGTCTCAGACTGCATGGGTAGGATGTATGTGGGGCATAGATCAAAGAGAGGGTTAACCAACTCAATATCATAATGGTGGGGAAAGAGCACACCAACAAGGTAAGGCGAACCTAGCCTTGTGGTTGCTTATAGCTCCAAGTAGCTATCCCCAAGCCCCCTGGAGCTCCCAGAGCTCATAGTCCAACTCAAGCGCGACCCTCACAATAGGGTTTGTCCACGATACCAAGCTTCTCACGGAAGGTTAAGAATTTGACCTTTCCCAGGGGCTTTGTGAGAATATCTACAACTTGCTCATCAGTCCCAACGTGCTGGAGCCTTACGACGCCTCGCTGTACCATGTACCAGACAAAGTGGTACCTAATATCAATATGCTTGGATCGGTCGTGGAACATGGGATTCTCAGAAAGACGAATCCCACTTTGGTTGTCGTAAAGTATCACGGTGGTATCCAACACATGCCCAAACAACTCACTGAAGAGATTTCTCAACCAAACAACTTCACAACAGGCGATGCTTGTTGTAATGTATTCGGCCTTAGCGGTACTTAAAGCAACTGATTTCTGCTTCCTGCTCATCCAAGAGATCGAAGCAGAACCTAGGGTGAAGCAACATCCAGATGTGCTTTTACGATCCACCACACTGCTTGCCTAATCAACATCGGTATATCCATGGAGCCTCATACTCCCAACAGTGTATCTCAGCCCATGGTTGATTGTGCCTCGGAGATATCTCAAGAGATTCTTGACACAAATCCAGTGAATGTGATGAGGCTCGACCATGGATTGACTCAACGTGTTCATTGCAAAACATATGTCCGAACATTAGTTCACTAAGAACATCGAGGCCCCTACGAGTTGACGATACTCGTTGGGATTTCCCAACTTGGGCCCAACAACACTTCCACGCAACTTCTTAAAGTTGAGTTCCATTGGAGTAGTCACGGACTTGCAGTCCACCATCCCAAATCTTTCCAGCAAATTCACAACATATTTTCCTTGAGAAAGGAAAATCTCACCTGGCTTTTGCTAGACCTCCAAGCCTAGGAAATAGTGCATCAATCCTAGGTCCTTCATCTCGAACTCGGAAGCTAGCTCCCTCTTACATTGATGAATGAGAGGGTCAACCCCTGTCAGGAAGAGATCGTCCACATAGAGAACTAGAATGAGAGGTTTGTCATTGTCAACCTTAAAGAAAGGTTTGGCTCAACATCACTTCGAGTAATGCCCAACTTCATCAAGTAGCTATCGATCCTCTCATACCAAGCCCTGGGGGCTTGCTTCATCCCATAGAGGGATTTCTTCAACCTGCATACATACGTGTATCTATCTTGAACTTCGAACCCCAGAGGTTGTTCCACATAGACCTCTTCCTTGATTGAGCCATGTAGGAAGGTAGTCTTCACATCCATTTGATGTAGACTCCATCCTTGCAATGCAGCAAGGGAAATGATTGATCGGATGGTGGTGTAGCGGACAACAGGTGCAAATATTTCATCATAATCTATGCCTTCCATCTACGAGAAGCCTCGTGCAACAAATCTTGCCTTGAATTTTTGAGCACTTCCATCGGCTCCATGCTTGATCTTGAAGAGCCATTTCGAGGTGACAATAGATTTGTCCTTCGATCTAGGTACCACTTCCAAGACATCATTCTTCGTGATCGACTCATATTCCTCGTGCATAGCATCCTTCCAAACTTGATGCTTCACGGCTTCTTCAAATGTTCCAGGCTCAGATTGTACAATAGTGCTCATGGCTGCTAGGTACCCTTGGTACCTATTCGACTTCTTACTTTCACGGAATGTTCCCCTTGGAGCAATATGTCTCTTAGCATCTTCGATAGTGTCTCTAAGCCGTGAGGGTCTCCTTTTATTTGAACAAGGTGGATCTTTAGGATCCATCGGACCTTCAACTTCGGGCATCGGTTCATCCTTCGGTTCTTCCTGCCTTCCAACTTCTTCTTCTTCTTTGTCTTCCTTTGAGATAGGAAGATCTCTAACCTTCCTGAGGGCAACATCTTCGTCAAAGGTGACATCGTGGCATATCTCCACTTCTCTTTGACTAGGCACATAGATTCTATATGCCTTCGAGGTTTCATTGTAGCCCACAAACATTTCCTTCTTTCTAGAAGCATCCAACTTGCTTCTTTTTTCTTTCGACACATGAAAATATACGAGACTTCCAAAAACTCTAAAATGAGAGACATCAGGCTTCTTACCAGAGAGGACTTCTTTGGGAGTTTTGGAGTCCAATGCAAAATGTGTGCATCTATTTTGAACATACACAGTGGTGTTGGTAGCTTCTCCCCATAGGAACTTCGGGAGACCTTGGTCATAGAGCATGGCACAGGGAACTTCCAAAATGGTTCTATTCTTCCTTTTAGCAACACCATTTTGTTTGGGAGTATACATAGTGGTGGTCTCCCTCTTAATGCCAGCTTCCTTGCAATAGTCATTGAATTCATTCCACTCATACTCGATTCCATTATTGCCCCTCAAAATTTTGATCTTCTTTTTCCCTGTGTGATCTTGTTTGATCTTCTTCCCTGTTTGATTTTCTTCAAAAAGTATATCCAAGTTTTGCAGGAGAAGTCATCTATAAAAGTGATAATATATAAGCATCCTCCCAAGGATGTCACTGGCAGCATACCAGATAGATCAGAATTAATCAATTGTAGAATATCAGATGTCTTCGTGACACTTGAGGGGAATGGTCCCCTTGTATGCTTTCCTTCGACACAACCCTGACATACACCTTCATGATCATCTTTAAAGTTGGGCATCCCTGTCACCATCTTCCTTGCTTCGGGAGGTGCTTTATAATGAAGTTGTGCAAACCTTCGGTGCCATAGCTCGGATTAAAGATTGTGTTACGTGTTATGGCTCCTAATGGACTTCTTCCAACCTAATAGAGTGTATCAACCCTGAAACCAAGAGTGAACGCTTCTTTGAAGTTCCTCCTCCAAATGCGTACCTTTCCATCGATGAATGCCACCTTGAATCCTTTGTTTTATATGTCCAAGATAGATACTAGATTCTTCTTCAAGTTAGGTACGTACAACACATCTTGCAAACAAAGGGCTTGACCTTGATTTAAATGAAGGGTCACAGTCCCTGTCCCTTTCACGGGATAGGTGGCATTGTCTCCAAGGATAATCTCCAAGTTAGTATCATTTTCAATCAAATCAGAGAGGGCCTCTTTATATCCAGTGAAGTGCCTTGAGGCACCACTATCAATCAACCAGTTATCCAGGGTGTCGGGAGGAGATGCAACAGAGAGGGAAGATATAAGAATATATTCATTTCTCTTATTATCAAGAACATTGGATTCATCATACATGGAATTTCTTGACCTCTTGAAAGATTGACCATTTCCATTTCTCTTTCAATCAGAGGGAGCCTTTGTCTTTCCTTTGAACCTGTTGTTCCTTTGATCATTCCCCCTGAAGTTGTTGTTGTTGTTGTCATCATCTCGGAGAGAGTCCCTTTTATTGGGGCACTCTCTTGCATAGTGACCAAACTTGGTACAATTGTAACATCTTCCCTTCTTTCCTTTGGGTCTCGCTCTTCCATGATTTTGATTTCTTGGACCAACATTGTTCCTTTTCTTTGCATGAGCGGTGAAGGCAGTAGGGTCACTTACATTCCCATTAGAGGGATGGTCTCTCTCCATCATCCTTGTCTCCTCTTGAGTGCATCTTGTCAACAATTCATCAAAATCAGGAATTATATTTTTATTGAGAATAGTAGTATTGAATACATACTATGCCCAGGGAATGTTTATTTTTGGGTAGCATCGGATGTGCTCTAGCTCCGAAACTTTGTGGAGGGGCTAGAACACATGAGATCTCCAAGACCCAGAAATCGTTTGGAGAAATTCCCCTCGGAGCTTAAGTTATTCAAATAATTATTTATTTTAAATGGAGCCTAAGTTAAAACATAGGAAATTAATTTAACATGTGGGTGAGAAGCTTCTAAGTGACGAAGATCAAGTCTTTTCTAATTTTAGCTGTCGATTAGAGATTAGATCACGACCGTTGATTCATCAACAGGAAAAGTATAAAGGAAGGCTTGAGGGTTAGTTGGAGGACACACAGAGACTGAATTTGGTGATCGAATTGTTCTGACGGAGCAGTGCTCGGACGAAGATCAGATTTGAGTAATTCAGTGCAGTGAGGGGTAGTTCGGCAGTGGGATTTGCATCCAAAGCCGAGAATACAATAGCAGAGAGGCAAATCAACACCAGAGAGACAACTCAAGCCTAGGAGGGGTGATGAAGAGCTAACAGGGCTCATGTAGGCGTGACACATAGCTAGCTGTGCTCACGTAGAGGGGACGTAAAGCCAGAGAGGGTGACGTAGTCACTCGTAGAGCTGCGCTGGAGTTTCTATGGGGCAGATCGGGCAGCTATCCAGCAGATCAATTTTTGAGCCGGGAAGGTTCACGGAGAGGGTGACGTAACCACTAGGAGAGGTGACGTAGTCTAGCTTGCTGTAGCCATCGCTCAGTAGCACTAGGGACTGCGCAGTCACCTTTGGGGTTCTTCATCCAGTTGCTAAATTAGCCATAATATCTGTCTTTGGATAGAGGTACTTCTGCCGAGGATTTTCTCTGTTGGGTGAGCCGGATTTGGCACCCTAGTTTGTATTAAAAAATCTGCTTAATAACAAAACCCTCAGAACTACTGCACCGTTTTTCCCGCATTGGATTTTTCCAAGGGCATTTGTCCGAAAAATACGTGTGTCCTTTGTCTAGAGTTTTGCTTATTCTTCAGTACTTGTGTAGGCTGCAGTGTGTTTACTTTGATGTTTTCATGAATTATTCAGAAAATAACTTGTTATGTTAAATCAAACAAGTGGGAGAAGTAAATCAGATTTATTGCAGTAGGATTTATGTTTAGAAGATTCATAAATTTTCACATGGTATCAGAGCATTTGCAGAGCTAAAAGCCATCAACAGAAGACCAAAGAAAATGTGCTGCGGGAAGGTAGCTGTCCTGAGTGACAACGCAGATCAAGAAGAGGCAAAGAGGGGTGACGTAGTCACTGGAGGAACTTACGGAGAGCCTGCGTCAACCAGCTAGGTTGACACTATAGCCGCAGTAGTGGCAGCGCAGTGTTTGCTGGGCCAGCGTGGGGGTTTCGAGCCTCCGTCTTTCTGGTTTCCATGGCTGGAAGTGCAGATCATTTTTTTTCATTAGTTATTGATGGGGCATTGTTTCTGTTGGTGTAGAACAATGTCTAGCAGGGCGTGGAAAAGTAGAGGGAAGCAGTTCCTCAACAGACTTCTTGCCAAGAAGTCTAGATCCAATGTTGATCAACAACAAAGAGTGATCAGAGAAGACTGATTCGGCATCAGTTGGCGGAGGATTTCCAGGAGGGAAATCATTTTTTACAGAGGTAGCAGGTTCCTTAGAGAGTTTCTAGTGCCGAGAAACTCAGATCCGAGTTTTGTTGGGGCAACAGCAAAAGAGGGAGAAGTGAACTAGTTTGACATCCTTCAGTGGAGCAGAGATGGCCTCACATGGATTAAGGGATCAAGATAGGTTGGATGGAGCATCCAAATTTGTTATCTGTAAGGCCAGAATCTTGTCAGTATTGGATGAGCATCGTATCAAGCATCTCGTCGAGAGCACAGTTACTGTTCCTGTGGACGCTGATCCACTCAAGAAGTATGAAGAAGCTCAAGCGAAGGCTGAGCGCTTGATCATGGACAGAGTCAAGGATCATGTGGTCCCACACATTGCTGAGAAGGAAACAACACATGAGATGTGGACTTCTTTGACCACATTGTATCCGGGGACTTTTGTTCAGAGGAGGATGCTTCTTGAGAATCAACCCTGATTATTCCAGATGCTGAAGGGAGAAGAGATCCACCCCTTCCTCATCAGATTTATGGCGATCTGTGATCAGCTGGTTGCCGTGGGTGCCACACCTAATGAAGGTCTTATGGTGAGGATTGCTCTGAATGCAGTTTCCGATGAGTGGGAGAACTTTGTCCAAGGCATTTTGGGTAGAGCAGCGCTTCGAAGTTGGGAAAACATGTGGGCAACTATTTAACAAGAAGAGATCAGGGGGATGACCAAGGCAAGCATGAGCAGCGGAGGGATCAAGATCAAGGAGGAGGAGGAAGATGCGGCTCTCACATCCAAGGGACAACATGGGCAACAGAGGAAGAAGAAGAAAGACCTTTCAAAGGTTAGATGCTTCAGGTGGTGAATTAGGAAATTTCGCCACAACATGCCCTTTGAAAAAGAAGGGCAAGGAAGAGTTTGATTCGAAGGTTCCCGCAGCTAAGGACGATGATGGAGATGATGACGATGTGGTCATGAGTGTTCATGTGCCTCGAGAGAAGAGGTGGGGCGACATTGATCTGTATTTCTTTCGAACTGCAGTAGAGGGGCAGGATCCTGGAGGTGCCCAAACTCTTGGATCACATACGAGCTACAAGAGCCCTTAATGACAGTAACAGGATGACAGGAGTCAGTTGGTGTGAGGAGGATGGAGCAACAATGGTAGAGCTAGGACGCAAAAGGCTAAAGCAGTGCAGAGCAGAGGCAACAATAACGCAGTGGTTGATAGACTTCAATAGCGCAATGCAGAGCAATGCTTACACAGTGCAGAGTCGCTGCAACGCAAAACATCAGAGGGTCAATGCAGAATTAGCAACAGATGGAGCTTCACCATCGAGATGCATCCAGATTGACTTGTATGTCAAGATATTGGGTGGATTTTTCAGTTGCTTAACTCTCAGCAGTTGAACTGCAATGCAATAGTTAGCAATGGCAGTGCTATGGGCAGCATGATGCAGCGTTTGAGAGGGAGCTGCAGTATAGATGAGACAATGACAAGTGGCAGTGTCATGGGCAGCAGTACAGAAGGCAACAATGCAGTGGATGAGGGGCAACAACCGAGCATCAACAACGCAGAGAACCGATGTCGTGGATCAGGGTGATGCTTTTGGTATTGAAGTATTGCTAAAGCACATTCCTCGCTAAGAGGGAGTGTTGATTTTTGGGTAGCATCGGATGTGCTCTAGCTCCGAAACTTTGTGGAGGGGCTAGAACACATGAGATCTCCAAGACCCAGAAATCGTTTGGAGAAATTCTACCCAGAGTGAAAGTTATTCAAATAATTAATTATTTTAAATGGAGCCTAAGTTAAAACTTAGGGAATTTAAATAATTAAAGTGAATTAATTTAACATGTGGTTGAGAAGCTTCTAAGTGACGAAGATCAAGTCTTTCTTAATTCAGTCACGATCGCAGATTTTGATCACGACCGTTGATTACATTGTTAGCCCCGAACATGCTAACCAACTTATCATACATCTCCTTAGATGTGCCCAATTTGAAGACATAAGCAACCGCGTTTGGGTGAATAGAATCCTTGATGATCTTCCTCGCCTTGTTTTCCCCTTTCTTGTACTTTGTTTTAGTGGCATTTGGTGCATTTGATGGAGGCTCAGTGATCTTTCCTTGCACATAATCCATGACATCTTGTTCCTCCACTGTTAGATCCAAGGACATTTTTCAAGCATGATAATCAGACTTATCATTGAGCTTGTCATCAAATTTGAAGTATGATGAGGAAGCCATTGACCCTTGTCCTTGACTAATGAACCTCCAGTGATTTCTCTTCTCACTCTTGCTTGGGCTTTGTCTTCACCTCAGCTCCGATACCATGTTAATTTTAGTTAACGATGGTATGTTCTATGCTTAGAGAAATTTACTTCAATCTTTCTTATTAGCCCAATTCAATTTTCAATCACATAACCTTTAACAAGAATGACAGAACATAAATAAATCGACGAAGACAAGCCAAGACAAGAGGCAATAAAATATTCTTGTAAATCTTCTTATTCAGTTACGCAGAAAAATTTATTTACGTATTCAACAGATTCCACAAGCGCAAAGTGCTAGTCAAACCAACAATTCGCCCCTAGATGCCGAGTCAAACTCACCTTCCGCATAGGTCAAATAGAGCCCAAAACAGTCCACAATTCTGGTCAATGCAGAATTCAAAGTCTACGGTCAAAACAACAGTCAACATTGCGGTCAACGTTGTGGTCAGCTGTAGTCAAAGTCAACGTTTGACCTCAGTTTTTGTGCCTCACGTTGCGGCCTCTCCAAATCGGATTTCTAATCTCAAAAACACAGTCAAGGGATGAGAGTTGACCCAAAGTCAACACTGGTCAACGCTATCCAGAAAATCCCTAAACCAGTACGAAAATTGCAGCGTCTTGATTTCACACGTGTGGAGGAGAGAGAAGCCTCTAAGGTTGTACAACCAATCAAATGAGAGAGATATGTGTGAGATGAGTGAATGATGAAATGAGCATCATGTCTCTCCTTTTTATATCCATGCCTGTGGGTGTGTGACACAACTTTTGGGGCTTGTTAGCCTACATAACAATTATGGGCGACCTTGACAAATTGCACGTGTGGAAAATAAATTCAAAATACAACTTCTGCTCATCCAAACGAGATGATCTTTAGATCAATCTTGCACCTCTCCAAAAGAGGAATCCATCAAAAATATCATCTCCATCATATAAGCAGTGCAACATGGAGTTTGGCCCTAGTTGCCAAATTTAACACGAAGTCTGTGAGATGCCATCTCAACCGAAATCTGTTGAATCTGCTCCCTCTTTCTCCTTACCGCGCAATCCCTGGCAGGCTTACACACTTCCTAATGGAGTTGTAAGTTCTGTTGCTCCTCTACTGCTCAACAACTGAGAAATGCTAATTTCCTCAGCTAGGGAATCACTAAGGAAGAAATTCCCCAAATATATGCTGTTGAATCCTTCTGACGCTTTTCTGCCTAGCAACAGCTTCAGAAAACTACGTCCATCTATCTTTTGCGTAGAGGCTCTATACTGCTCCCTCCATCATAGCAATATCTCGAATCTGGAAGCCCTTTCTCTCGGTCGACTCACTGAGAGAGAGATTGCCGCAAAAATCTTAGCCCTCCTAGCCAGAACTGCGCAATCCTTCAATGGATTTGTTCTGCTGCACTGTAGTAGAAACAACCTTCACTTCAATAATCAGATCTGTCCTTCCTGTTTCACATCAATGCTTTGATACCATGTGAGAATTCCTAGATCTCAATCAATCTAAGTAATCCTACTGCAACCATCCAAATTACTTCATCTATTATGTAATTTTCTTTACACAATTATTTTTGAATACATTCATGAAATATTGAAGCAATCACTGAAGCAACCTACACTACAATAATTATGATTCTGAAACAAGGAAACTAGACAAGGAAATTATTCACACATATGACACTTTTATTTTGGACTAAGTCCTCGGAAAAACCCAATGCGGGAAAACCAGTGCAGCAGATCTGAGGGTTTTATTATTATGCAGTAGCAATGTCTGAATACATCTCTAAATACCCCTAGGGTGATTCAGTTACAGAGAGAAATACTGCCAGAGGAATTTGTGAGGATTTACCTCACTCAATCACTGAATTTCCGGTTGATCCGGATGAAGAAAAACCTGCCCTGGGGAGGCTCTACGCAGCCTCTGTGCAGTCCCAGCACAACAACTTGCAGCCCCTGCGTCACCCCCATCTTGGCTCAACGTTCAACCCCAACCAAGTCGTTTTACCTCTGTGGACCTTGAGGAACAGCGTCTCGGTGCCACTTTCCGGATCTCGGCCTTCGAAACTTATCCACTAGCAAAATTTCGAAAACCCTTCCTTTTCCTCTGTGCTGCCTCTGCATGAGCTTACACAGTCACTGCGTTAGCCCTCTTCCTTCAGTGCTGGCTTTGGCTAGATCTCTTCTGTCTCTCTCTGACTGATGCTCCACCGGCTGAGAAAATCTCTTCCTCTCTTGATGCTATCTCTGCCCCTCACTGCTCATATCTTTAGATCGAATTTCTGAGCAAACCTGCCCCAAAAATTTCGATCTTAGATCAATTCAATGTCTTAGTGTATTTTCTAAATGACCCTCAAGCCTTCCTTTATAGTCTTCTCGTCGACATATCAATGACCCAAATTAGATGTCTAATCAAAGACTAAGATTATAACATGACTTGATCCATGTCCTCTAGAAGATTCACACTCTGTTTTATTTAATACCCTTTAATTATTTAATTTCCCTAAGTTTAGACTTAGGGTACTCATTAAAATAATTAATTTTTCAAATAAAACAAAATCCGAGTGAAATTTCCATAAACGCTTTCTGGGTTCTTTGGAATACTAGTGTCTAAGCCTCTACACGAAATTTAAGACTTAGAGCACTTTCTGATGCTACAAAAATCAACAAGCGCTACCTCTTCCTGGCACTGCGCTGCCTAACGTAGCCCTAACACTGCGTCTTCTACGTCCTCTCTCTGCCTTATCTGCGATGTATTCCCGACTTAGGAAAAGTCTACAAACAAAACTATCTATGCCCCTCACTGTAAGAATCAACTCGATGATCTCTCTAGCTGCTCTGCGCTGCTCGCTTGAGAAATCGATCTCTAGACTCTCTTGATGTGATTTCCAAATGCTCAACAAGGCTCCTCTTATAACCTTCTCGTTGAGAAATCAACGGCCCAAATTAAAACATAATCAAGGGCTAAGATTAATTTGACTTGATACTCGTCCTTTTCTAGAAGATTCACACCTAGTTCTATTAATATACTTTAATTATATTAATTCCCTAAGTTTAGACTTAGGCTCCCATTAGAAATAATTAATTATTTTAATAAAACCCCATCCGGGTGGAATTTCCCAAAACACTTTTTGGGTATTTTGGAATACATGTGTCTAATCCTCCCTGCAAAATTTGAGACTTAGAGCACATCCGATGCTACCAGAAGTCAACACTCCCTCTTAGCGAGGAATGTCCTCTAGTAATGCATCTTGTTGAAGCATTACACTGATTTTGTAACATCTCCCTCTGCACTATTGATGCCTGACACTACTATCCACCAACTATTGCGCTGCTGCATCTATGCTGCTATTGACCTTGCATACTGCTACCAATTGCATTTGCACTGCAACTCTATTGTTGTTGCAGCAAAAAACATCCAAAACACTGAACTAAGTGTTCGACATGATGCATCTGATACTGAAGATCTGACTAATGCTAGTCTTTGCCCTGACCCTTTGAAGCTGTTGTGCTGCTGCTAACTCTATGCTGTGCCTTACTGCACTGCTGCCAACTTTTCTTTGTGCTCCTTAGACTCTGGCGTTCTCTAGCCACTACACTGTCTCTCCAGCACTCCTTTGCACCAACTGACATTGGTCCATCCTGCTACTGTTGATATGGGCTCCTGTAGCAAGGTATTGATCCAAGAGATGGACTCCTCAAGAATATTGCCCAACTGCAACTCTTTCGAAGTACAGTTCTAGAACACTCCAATTCTCCCCTAGAGATATGTGGGCAATCATGTCGAACTACTCCTCCTCGATCTGAGCAATTGCAACCTGCGGATCATGTTTCTCGTCCTTGTCCTTCTTGAGAGGACACTGTGTAGCGTAGTGACCCATCTCACCACACCAGAAACACTTGATCTTCGAGATGTTCTTTTTCCACCTCCACTACTCTTGCTTCCCTTTAGATGCAAGGGCTGCATCCTCTTCCTCCTCCTTGGGCTTCGTTCCAGTGTTGTTGCTGCAATCAAGTTTGCACTTGATCATATCTCACCTCATCTCTTCTTGCTGAAGAGTGGCCAACATCGATTCCCAATTAGGAAACCTTTCTTTGCCCAGGGTGCTCTGGACAACGACTTGCTATTCTTCTGAGATTGAATTCAGGGCCAATCTTACCATCTCGGTCCCCTGATGCGTTGATCCTACAACTGCCAACTGATCTCGGGTTTCTTGAAGCTTCGCAAGGAACAGATCAATGTGTTCTCCCTTTTGCATCCTCTTTGATCACATCTTCTCCTGCAAGAACATCTTCTGCTGCTCGGAAGATCCTTGATACAACGTCTCCAGTGCATCCCACATCTCTTTGGCAGTCCCTTTGCCAGCAATGTGACATACTGCATGATCCCTCACTTCGTTGAGGATCAAACGCTTGACTTTCGCCATATCCTTCTTGTAGGCTTTCAACGTATTTGCATCCACGGGGACAATTACACCATCGAGGAAGGCTTTGAGATAATGCTCATCTAGCAGACACTTGATCCTTGCTTGCCAGATCACATAGTTAGAGGCACCCTCGGATCGATCTTGATCTCTCAACCTGTTAGTTGCCATCTCCGCCAACAAAAGTCAAACTACTCTCTCTCTCCTCTGCGCAACTGCTAGGTTGGCCTACGCGCTCCCTGTTGGAGTTAGTAGATATGCTCCTCGCTATTATTGCTCTACAACTAAGAAATAGAATTCCTTGGCTCGAAACTCGCTGAGGAAGAAATTCCCTCAAATCAGTGTTTTCTTCTTCCTTCTTCTGATGCTCTTTGCACCAACAATTGTTGCAGCAAAAAACTGCGTCCCATAGAAAACTGCTCTGTGTTGAATCTGCTGCTGTACTGCTCCCTTTGCTGTTGACAAATTACAAACTGGAAAGTCCTACCTCTCTGTCGACTCACTCATAGAGAGACTTCCTCGCAAATCTTGCCCTTCCTGGCCTGGACTACGGAAACCCTTGGGGATTCGATCTGTTGCCTACACAACTATTTGATCTCCCTCTTTCTCTTCAACGCTGAGCTCTTCCGGTCTGCTCTCTTGCTTCACCTGTGCTGATCTGATACCATGTGAAAATTCGGAATCCCGAATCCATACTGCAGCAACCTGATATTACTTCTAGTTAAATTTTACAAGTTATTTACTGTGTTCTAGAAGTAAATATTGAAGCAAAAACAACTGCAACTGTCATTGAATAAAGAAAATGCGGAAGACATTTATTGAGCAAGAAAGAAGTATGACACACATATGACATTGTTATTTTTGGACAAATGTCCCCAGAAAAACCCAATGCGGGAAAACTGGTGCAACAACTGAGGGTTTGTATTATTATGTAGTAGTTCTGAATACAATCTAGGATGCCTTATTGGCCATACATACAGAGAAAAATAACTGGCAGAGAGTCAGAGAGAAAATGTCCTCACACTATCACTGAAGAACAGACACTGATCCAACTCCAAACTAACAAGCCCCACACTGCCTCTGCGTTGCCTCTGTGTAGATCTGCGTCACACAGACTGGGAACTACGTCACTTCCTTTGGCTGATCTTTCTGCTAGCTAGATGCTTTAATCTCTAGCCCTTCGATCTCACACCTTGGCTCAGGACACTGAAACTGATCTCACCCTCAGCAAAATTGTGGATCCCCTCAAGGCTTCAGCATTGCCTTTGCGTGGCACTGCACTGCCTAGCGTAGCCCTTACGCTGCCTCTTTTGTGTCCTCTCTCTGCCTTCTCTACAATATATTCCTGGATTAGGAAAAATCTCCAACCAGAACTATCTTTGCCCCTCACTACAAGAATCAAATTGATGATATCTTCAACTGCTATGCATTGCTCACTTGAGAAATTGATTTGTAGACTCTCTCTCGATGTGATTTCCAAATGGCCATCAAGCCTTCTCTTATAACCTTCTCGTTGATAAATCAACGACCAGGATTAAAGCATAATCAAGGGCTAAGATTAACTTGACTTGATCTTCGTCTTTTTCTAAAAGATTCACACGTAGTTCTATTAATATACTTTAGTTATTTTAATTCCCTAAGTTTAGACTTAGGCTCCCCTTAAAAATAATTAATTGTTTTAATAAAAACCCCATCTGGGTGGAATTTCCCAAAATGCTTTCTGGGTATTTTGGAATACATGTGTCTAAGTCTCCCTGCAAAATTTGAGACTTGGAGCGCATCTGATGCTACCAGGAATCAACACTACTAGCTTGTTTTCTGTCTACATTGAGGTTGCCATAGACTTTATAATGTTTCATTTACTTGATATAAATAGTAGGCCTTTCTCTTCTTATATGATCTTCCTTTGTTCCTTCGTTCTTAACCCTTCTTTCAATAGATCTTCAAGGTGCCTTTTTCTTTCCTCCTCCACCTTAACTCTAATACCATGTTAGAAAATCGAAAAGGAAGAAATATTTTCTTATGTTAATAATTACTTGTGATATTCTTGTATTCTTATTAACTTTCTTATGTTCTTTTATATTCCTTTTATCTTCCTTTTATTAAGCAATCATCAATCAAAACATGAAGATCATGGACGCCAGATATAGGCACTCAGCAAGGGCTAAAACCAGTCAAAATCTTCCACTAATAGATTCAAATCAAATTGAGACAAACCAAGACCTTAGCCCTGACCAAAAGACCTTCCTCCTCCACTAAGTTGACCCTTCCTTCTAGTAGATGATTCCTACCAAAGTTTCCAAGTGTCAGCTTCTCAGATGCAGCTTCAATCCAGAATTTCTGCCCCCAACTTCAGAATTTCGACCCCATACTTCAAAATTTCAGTCCTACTACAACCCTGCAACTTTGACCTCCCCAACAACATCAGAATTTGGCACGTGTGAGTCAAAGAGAGAGAGAAACAACTTCTTGCTTGAAAAATATCTCCTCCTTCGCTAGGGTTTTCTCCTCAGGAATTTCACTCTCTTTCTGGCTCAACTATTGCAGATCGAACTTCTTGTGATTGTGCTCCAAATGAGTTGAATTTTTGCCCTTTTATAATGAATTCTCCCTCCCTAATTAGGCTAACTTGTCCATGTTGAGGCCGACATGGTGGAGGTGGCCTAAATGACTTCATTTATATTAAAATATTTTTCTTTCTTGATAGTGAAAGCCCAAGAAGAGTCTATTACATTATGACATGGACAAGGATACTTGACATAAACCCTAGAAGGCTACAATGGAGCCTTTGACCTAAAAATAAAATAATAAGAGCATGAAACCCATGCTAATAAATAATTTTCTTTTACAAATAATTTCTTTTTCTTTCTTTTGACAAATACATTACATCATGACTCAAATACAATTGTGAAGACCGACACTAGTTACATTTTTTAACAATTATAAGAGGAGGCCGACGGGGTTGAGTAAAAACACAGGAGAGTGAAGCCAATAGTGCGTGTTTCTTGGTAGGTCGAGCTATCCAACTTCAGAGGTTGAGTAGAGGAAGAGGGTTCGAGCTAGAAGGGGGTTGGAGAGGCGCAAAGATAGTGATTTTGGAGGAAGTTTCCAATTTTGAAGAGTCAAGAAAGGAGGCTGAGTTATTTCTCCAGGATGTTGTGCTGGGGCTGCTTAGTAGCCTCAAGAAGGCCGTTTGATTTAGTTGAGTAGGAGGAGGATTCAGTTGCTGAAGGTCGGGATAATTTTCCAAACGGCCAGAGAATTCCTTCCAGAGCAGCATCAGTCAGTCAGAGGCTGATTCGTGGTAGATCCGGGCAGAGCATTAGAGTGACTACACAAGGTTTGCGCAATAGTTGTGCAAAGGGGTCCGAGTCAACCAGTTTGAGTGGCCATATTGAGTCAGGATTGCTTGTGGAGGAGGCTAAAATTCCCTCAGTTGATTGTGCCAGTATTTCTCTCATTTAGGATCACCAAATTGACATCCTGTTTATTGTACTCAGAATTTCACTGCTGCATAATAATAAAAACCCTCAGCTAGTGCACTAGTTTTCCCACATTGGGTATTTTTGGGGACATTTGTGTAAAAATAACTATGTCAAAATATTTGTGTGTGTGCTAGCATTTCTCAGTTTCTAGCATTTTATTTTCCACTAGGTCGGTCTTCATATTGGCTATGCAATTATAGATTCATAGAAGACAAAGATAATAAAATGTAATTTTTGTTGTACTTGCTTCATGGGTTTCATGAGCAAGATTTTATTATAGGTCAATAGACGCCTTCTTGATGTCTATTAGGGTTTGTCTTATATTTGTAAGTGTAATGAAGAGTCAAGATAATGAAGTGTCTAGTATGAAGAATGTCCTTCAAGACCTTGTGAAAGAATGGCCCATAATGGCCCTCAAGACTACCCACTATCTATGTTGAAAAGATCAGCTCATTCTGCTCCTAAAGTTGACCTCCAACAGCTGGACAAGTCGGCCTAAAATCTGTGATTAAAGTCAGCCTAAATAGTGACTGTATGGTCGGCCTAAAATAGAGGCAATTCTACTATTAATAGCCCTAGAGCTGCGGCTCATTTGGACAGAAAAGAATGCAGATTCTTTTTGAGTTAATACAGAAGAAAAAGTGCGGATTTTGAAGGACATGTACAGGGTTTCAGTGCGGACATTTTATGAGTTGATTACAAGTATAAAAAGGGTCTAACCAATTGCGTATTCACCTGTGACTGAAGTGTGGATCTGCGGTGCAGATTCCTCTGTATAAAAATGCAGTAAATAAAGTGTAGATTTTCCTGAAGTGGAACATTGTTAAGGTCAAGAAGATAATGCGAATTCCTATGCTGATCACAGTGGTCAACAGTGCAGGTTTGTAGGAGATGACAATGTGAAAGGGATGCAGATTTATTTTGAAGAGTCAATAGTTAAAAGTGCGAACTCTAACATTCATGAAGTGCGGAAGTCAACAGGAATAAAATGTGGATTTAAGAAGTGATCAAGTGCAGATCATAGAGGTAAGAAAGAAGGTCTACATTCTGGAAAGTTGATGTGCATGCAAAGGACAAGAAGGAGGATCTCAAGATAAACTTAGAGACCGAGTTCTCTAAAGCTATTGGAGGTCAGTATACATTGGTTAAGAATAAAAGGATCAGTATTGGAGGAAGACTTAGAAGAAGTGTTAAGGTCTTGGAGGCATTCACAGGTCAAGGGTTTGAGTCTTGGTCATGGTACTTGTCATTTGAAGATCTATAAGAAGAATTTCTCATGGGTTTTCCTCTCCAAGAGGGAGAGGTTATCCCTTGGCTCGAAAAGCCTAACTTTGTGTCTTTTGTATTTTGGTAATTGACTTGATGAAAGAATAACTAAGCTAAGCAAGAGAAGAAATAAGTAACTCAAGTAAGCTCACTAGTAATTATCAATAAGAGAATTTGAATTAATCATCAACCCTCCAAATTATCAACATGGTATTAGAGCTAAGGTGTTGAACTCAAGCACTACTTGACAAAGAGACACTCCAAGAAGCAAAAATCAAAGTTTGGGTGAAGAGTCAAATCAGTTTGCAAGGAAAGCTCTCAACTTTCAAGATCTTCATCTCATTCAAAGGATCATATTTTCAAGAAAATAATCTTTGCCATCAAAGATTGACATTCAAGACAATGGTAGAAGAGGACATCATCTTTTAAAGACATCCTTTATCATTGAGGATCCAAGATCATCTAGATTGTAGTTTTCTATCTAAGAAGAAGCTCCTAACTTCTTCATCAAGGAAGCTGCTAAAGGAGATAGTCACTTACTCAAGTAAGTATCTATGACTTTATCTAAATCTATCAAAACGTATTCGTTGCAAAGAAAGCATCAAACTGGTTAGGGTTTCAAACTTTCTTGCATGGAAGACAAGGATAATGAAGCCATGCCAAATACATGAAGGGAGATATAAGAGCCTTAAGGATTCTTACAGAATCCATAAATGGCTCTCTCATCTATGATGTATCAAATCTAGAATCATCAAAAGGAATATATGAGAAATTGGTGGAGCTATTCTCTGTGAGTACTGGAGGAGAAGCAATTTCTCTGAGATCATCTGCAGGAACTAGGAGAAGTAATGTCTGACACTGAGATGACTAAAGTGGTGTTGAAAGCTTTGCCGAATGAATGGGCAAACTTCACTTCAGGTTTTTACAGGAAGAAAGAAGCCACACCATTTCACGATTTAAGGTCTCTATGTCAAATAGAGAAACAAGATTGAAAGCCAAAGGTGTTACAGGGTCAAGTGAAGAGAATCAAGCCTTTGCAGCCACGTCAAGGAAGAAAGGAAGATTTGGTAAGTTTGGTCCTCAGAATAGTATGGACAAAACACGATGCTTCGAATGTGATAAACTTGGGCATTATAAAATAGATTGTCCTAAATTATAAAAGGACAAGAGAAATAGGGAAGAAGCCCATGTCTCAGAAATGAGAGAAGAACCTAATGCAAAGAAATTTAAGAAAGAAGAAGCGAGGGATCTCCACTATGATTAAGATCATCTTCTCCTGAAAGTGATTTCGGTTGGTTGTATGATAGGAAGCAATGTAGCATCATGATCAAAGCATGGTAGGAGTTCTTGGTAAAACAACTCCTAGAAAACCTCTTTGATAACTATACTGATGGAAGGCAATCATCAAGATCAAGGGTCATCATGAAAAATATAATTCTGGGATGTGATGACATATTGATGGAGTAGGCCAAGGGAATGAAGCTCTTCATTTTAGTAAAATTGTTGAATGACGACTTAAATGAAAAAGGGATGAGGTGTGTATATATTTATATGCTGACACAGGATGTTGTGAATTCATGTCATATGGTTGTAGGTAATAGACTTCTATATTTAGAAGTATGATCTATGAAAGAGGATCTCTCGGTGCACCAACAGATGAAATCAACATTATATATATCCTCATGGAATATGAGGTGGCTGTATATGAACAAGGAACTGGAAAATGTGTAGGTTCCTGGGAATGAAGAATGTGCAGAAAGGAAGAGATCATGAAATGCAACCATGTCAAGAGGCGATTTATCATGCGGAAGCCAAGAAGATGTGACTAGGAGATCTCACAGGAGGATATGTAGACTCGACGAAAAAATGTAAGAAAAGAAGGCCTTAAGCAAAAAATATTATTAGGAGATGTGTCAATGCAGATAAAGGATGTCGATGCCTACGATTAAGATGTCATGGTAAAAGATCATCAACGAGGTAACTTTTGTTTCAAAAGTTCATATATATATGTTTATCTGGATGAATTTGTGCGGAAGTGCAAATCATGAGTAAGGATGTGTGATGCTTGAAGATGAGTTCGAACGAAAACGGCATGGCATAACGGTGCACCGGATAGGAAAAGGCCCCGATGAATCACTTTCTGATAGTGGACATGACCCGTGACTGAAAGTGATGGATGATTTGTGCCCTGTGAAGCCAAAAGTTGAAGATTCCTCAATATCTAAAAACCATGACATCGAGGGGAGGAATTCTTCACGAGTAGCTATATTGTTGTTGTAGGACCCTGGCTGATAGGGAGCCTGGTGGTAAGTTTCCTTCCTGGAAGAAACTTGAAGTATGTCCTTCTTGTGTTGAGAGGGAGCGACGTATGTGATTCTCTATTACATGTGTCACACACTATACCAACACTAACAACCGTAAGTATTAGTGAAGGCCATGTGAAGATAAATGGATAGACACATCATTCTGGTCTTCACCTGGAAGACATGATGGAGGATTGGGTAATCATCTGGCATTCGATACTCTTTGAGAATGAGATAGGGCATTCAAGATAAGAGTAGTTGTGGACCGATATTCTTTGAGGGTTGGCTACCCAAGAGAAGAATAGTCCAAGAAGGTCATACTCTAGGAACACCTAGGTGGGGTATGTACCTTGGAGAGACAATGACTATGGTGTCTATTAGTCATGTGTCTCGCCAGCATTGTAGCCCATTGTCTCGTTGAGAGATGGGGTTGTTAGTCAAGGCCTTGCACTAGGACAATGTTGGTTGATATGATGCTATACAGATGCAATTACCAATCCGATTCTTCTTATGAGATTCTTCAGTTTGAAAGTGACCATGTACCTGTATGAATACCTCCCTAGTTAAGAGGGAGTGTTAAAAAGTGTAACTAGGTCGGTCTTCATATTGGCTATGCAATTACAGATTCATAGAATACAAAGATAATAAAATGTAATTTTTGTTGTACTTGCTTCATGGGTTTCATCAGCAAGATTTTATTATAGGTCAATAGACTTCTTCTTGATGTCTATTAGGGTTTGTCTTATATTTATAAGTGTAATGAAGAGTCATGATAATGAAGTGTCTAGTATGTAGAATGTCCTCCAGGACCTTGTGAAAGAATTGCCCATAATGGCCCTCAAGATTGCCCACTATCTACGTTGAAAAGATAAGCTCATTCTGCTCCTAAAGTCGGCCTCCAACAGCTGGACAAGTCGGCCTGGAATCTGTGATTAAATTCAGCCTAAATAATGACTGTATGGTCGGCCTAAAACAAAGGAAATTCTTCTATTAATAGCCCTAGAGTTGCGGCTCATTTGGACAGAAAAGAATGCAGATTCTCTCTGAGTTAAAACTTAATACAGAACAAAAAGTGCGGATTTTGAAGGACATGTATAGGGTTTCTGTGTGGACATCTTATGAGTTGATTACAAGTATAAAAAGGGTCTAACCAATTGTGTATTCACATGTGACTGAAGTGCAGATCTGAGGTGTAGATTCCTCTGTATAAAAATGCAGTAAATAAAGTGCGGATTTCCCTTAAGTGGAACAGGGTTAAGGTCAAGAAGATAATGTGGATTCCTATGCTGATCACAGTGGTCAACAGTGCAGGTTTGTAGGAGATGACAATGTGAAAGGGATGCAGATTTAATCTAAAGAGTCACTAGTTAAAAGTGTGAAATCTAACATTCATGAAGTGCGGAAGTCAACAGGAATAAAATGTGGATTTAAGAAGTGATCAAGTGCAGATCATAGAGGTAAGAAAGAATGTCTACATTTCGGAAAGTTGATGTGCATGCAAAGGACAAGAAGGAGGATCTCAAGATAAACTTAGAGACCGAGTTCTCTAAAGCTATTGGAGGTTAGTGTACATTGGTGAAGAATAAAAGGATTAGTATTGGAGGAAGACTTAGAAGAGGTGTCAAGGTCTTGGAGGCATTCACAGGTCAAGGGTCTGAGTCTTGGTCATCGTACTTGTCATTTAAAGATCTATAAGAAGAATTTCTCATGGGTTTTCCTCTCCAAGAGGGAGAGGTTTTGCCCTGACTTGAAGAGCCTAACTTTGTGTCTTTTGTATTTTGGTAATTGACTTGATGAAAGACTAACTAAGCTAAGCAAGAGAAGAAATAAGTAACTCAAGTAAGCTCACAAGTAATTATCAATAAGAGAATTTGAATTAATCATCAACCCTCCAAATTCTCAACATGGTATTAGAGCTAAGGTGCTGAACTCAAGGGCTACTTGATAAAGAGACACTCCAGGAAGCAAAGAGCAAAGTTTGGGTGAAGAGTCAAATCAGTTTGCAAGGAAGACTCTCACGATCTTCATCTCATTCAAAGGATCATATTTTCAAGAAAATAATCTTTGCCATCAGAGATTTACATTCAAGACAATGGTAGAAGAGGAAATCATCTTTTAAAGACATCCTTTATCATCAAGGATCCAAGATCATCTATATTGAAGTTTTCTATCTAAGAAGAAGCTCCTAACTTCTTCATCAATGAAGCTGCTAAAGGAGATAGTCACTTACACAAGTAAGTATCTATTACTTTATCTAAATCTATCAAAATGTCTTCTTTGCAAAGAAAGCATCAAATTGGTTAGGGTTTCAAACTTTCCTGCATGGAAGACAAGGATAATGAAGTCATGCCAAATACATGAAGGGAGATATAAGAGCCTTAAGGATTCTTACAGAATCCATAAAAGAGTCTCTCATCTACGATGTATCAAATCTAGAATCATCAAAAGGAATATATGAGAAATTGGTGGAACTATTCTCTGTGAGTACTGGAGGAGAAGCAATTTCTCTGAGATCATCTGCAGGAACTGGGAGAAGTAATGTCTGACACTGAGATGACTAAAGTGGTGTTGAAAGCTCTGCCAGATGAATGGTGAAACTTAACTTCAGGTTTATATGAGAAGAAAGAAGCCACACCATTTCACAATTTAAGGTCTCTATGTAAAATAGAGGAAACAAGATTGAAAGCCAAAGGTGTTACATGATCAAGTGAAGGGAATCAAGCCTTTGCAGCCACGTGAAGGAAGAAAGGAAGATTCGGTAAGTTCGGTCCTCATAATAGTTCGAACAAAGCACGATGCTTTGGATGTGATAAACTTCGGCATTATAAAATAGATTGTCCTAAATTTGAAAAGGACAAGAGAAATAGGGAAGAAGCCCATGTCTCAGAAATGAGAGAAGAACTTGATGCAAAGAAATCTAAGAAAGAAGAAGCGAGGGATCTCCACTATGATTAAGATCATCTTCTCCTTTAAGTGATTTCTGTTGGTTGTATGATAGGAAGCAGTGTAGCATCCTGATCAAAGCATGGTAGGAGTTCTTGGTAAAACAACTCCTGGAAAACCTCTTTGATAACTATACTGATGGAAGGCAATCATCAAGATCAAGGGTCATCAAGAAAAACAGAATTCTGGGATGTGATGACATATTGATGGAGCAGGCCAAGGGAATGAAGCTCTTCATTCTAGTAAAACTGCTGAAGGATGACTTAAATGAAAAAGGGATGAGGTATGTATATATTTACATGCTGACATTGGATGCTGTGAAGTCATGTCATATGGTTGCAGGTAATAGAATTCTATATTTAGAAGTATGATCTATGAAAGAGGATCTCTCGGTGCACCAACACATGAAATCAACATTATATGTATCCTCATGGAATATGAGGTGGCTGTATATGAACGAGGAATTGGAAAATGTGTAGGTTCTTGGGAATGAAGAATGTGTAGAAAGGAAGAGATCATGAAATGAAACCATGTCAAGAGGCAGTTATCATCCGGAAGCCAAGAAGATGTGACTTGGAGATCTCCTGGGAGGATATGTAGACTCTGACAAAAGTCTGGTAAAGAAGAAGACCCTTGACAAAACATATTATTAGGAGATGTGTCAATCTGAATAAAGGATGTTGATGCCTACAATAAGATGTCATGGTAAAAGATCATCACTGAGGTAACTTTTTTGTCAAAAGTTCATATGTATATGCTTATCTAGATGAATTTGTGCAGGGATGCTAATCATGAGTAATGATGTATGATACTTGAAGATGATTCGAAGGAAAGCATCATGGCATAACGGTGCACCAGATAAGAAAGATTGATGAATCACTTTTTGATAGTGGACATGACTCGTGAATGAAAATGATGGATGATCTGTGCCCTATGAAGCCAAAAGTTGAAGATTCCTTAATATCGAAATCCATGACATAAAGGGGAGGAATTCTTCATGAGTGGCTGTTTTGCTACTGTAGGACCCTGGTTGAGAGGGAGCCTAGTGGTAAGTTTCTTGCTTGGAAGAAACTTGAAGTATGTCCTTCCTGTGTTAAGAGGGAGTGATGTATGTGATTCTCTATTACATGTGTCATTCACTAGACCAGGACTAATAGTTGTAAGTATTAGTGAAGGCCATATGAAGAGAATGGATAGACACATCATTCTGGTCTTCCCCTGGAAGACATAATGGAGGATTGGGCATTCAAGATAAGTGTAGTCGTGGACCAATATTCTTTGAGGTCTGGCTACCCAAGAGAAGAATAGTCCAAGAAGGTCATACTCTGGGAACACCTAGGTGGGATGTACCTTGGAGAGACAATGAAAATCGTGTCTATTACTCATGTCTCTCGCCAACATTGTAGCCCATTGTCTCATTGAGAGATGGGGCTGTTAGTCAAGGCCTTGCACTAGGACAATGTTGGTTGATATGATGCTATATAGATGCAATTAAAAATTTGATTCTTCAGTTTGAAAGTGACCATGTACCTGTATGAATACTTCCCTAGTTAAGAGGGAGTGTTGAAAAGTGTAACTAGGTTGGTCTTCATATTGGCTATGCAATTACAAATTCATAGAAGACAAAGATAATAAAATGTAGTTTTTGTTGTACTTGCTTCATGGGTTTCATGAGCAAGATTTTATTATAGGTCAATAGACTTATTTTTGATGTCTATTAGGGTTTGTCTTATATTTATAAGTGTAATGAAGAGTCATGATAATGAAGTGTCTAGTATGAAGAATGTCCTCCAAGACCTTGCGAAAGAATGGCCCATAATGGCCCTCAAGACTGCCCACTATCTACGTTGAAAAGATCAACTCATTCTGCTCCTAAAGTCGGCCTCCAACAGCTGGACAAGTCGGCCCAAAATCTGTGGTTAAATTCATCCTAAATAGTCACTGTATGTTCGGCCTAATACAGAGGCAATTCTACTATTACTAGCCCTAGAGTTGCGGCTCATTTGGACAGAAAAGAATGAGGATTCTCTCTGAGTTAATACAGAACAAAAAGTGCGGATTTTGAAGGACATGTACAGGGTCTTAGTGCGGACATCTTATGAGTTGATTACAAGTATAAAAAGGGTCTAAACAATTACGTATTCACCTGTGACTGAAGTGCGGATCTTAGGTGCAGAGTCCTCTGTATAAAAATGCAGTGAATAAAGTGCGGATTTCCCTGACGCAGAACAGGGTTAAGGTCAAGAAGATAATGTGGATTCCTATGCTGATCACAGTGGTCAACAGTGCAGGTTTGTAGGAGATGACAGTGTGAAAGGAATGCAGATTTAATTTGAAGAGTCAATAGTTAAAAGTGCGAACTCTAACATTCATGAAGTGCGGAAGTCAACGGGAATAAAATGTGGATTTAAGAAGTGATCAAGTGCAGATCATAGAGGTAAGAAAGAAGGTCTACATTCTGGAAAGTTGATGTGGATGCAAAGGACAAGAAGGAGGATTTCAAGATAAACTTAGTGACCGAGTTCTCTAAAGCTATTGGAGGTCAATATACATTGGTGAAGAATAAAAGGATCAGTGTTGGAGGAAGACTTGGAAGAAGTGTCAAGGCCTTGGAGGTATTCACAGGTCAAGGGTCTGAGTCTTGTTCTTGGTACTTGTCATTTATAAGAAGAATTTATCATGGGCTTTCCTCTCCAAGAGGGAGAGGTTTTGCCCTGGCTCGAAGAGCCTAATTTTGTGTCTTTTGTATTTTGGTAATTGACTTGATGAAAGATTAACTAAGCTAAGCAAGAGAAGAAATAAGTAACTCAAGTAAGCTCATTAGTAATTATCAATAAGAGAATTTGAATTAATCATCAGCCCTCCAAATTCTCAACAGAGGGGTCTGAGTCAACTAGTTTGAATGGCCATATTGAGTCAGGATTGCTTGTGGAGGAGGCTAAAATTACCTCAGTTGATTGTGCCAGTATTTCTCTCATTTCGAATCGCCAATCTCACTTCCTGTTTATTGTATTCAAAATTTCACTGCTGCATAATAATAAAAACCCTCAGTTGCTGCACTGGTTTTCCCACATTGGGTTTTTTTGGGGACATTTGTGTAAAAATAACTGTGTCAAAATTTTTGCGTGTGCTAGCATTTCTCAGTTTCTAGCATTTTATTTTCCACGACATTTTTATTGTTGAAAAATTGTAGTGTGATTTATTTGTTGTTTGCCGTAGCAAATAAACTACATAATACTTCAGTCAGAAGAATAAATTTCCAGTTGCTGCAATTAGACTTGTAAATTTTCACATGGTATCAAAGTGTGTTTGAAGGATCAGAGGCTCATAGATGAAGAGGGAGAAATTCGCTGCTCAAAGGAGTAGCAACGCGATTTTTCCAGGGGCTGCGTAGTGCCTATCCAGGCTGTGTGAATTGTTGGACAAGGGGTCGAATTTTCAGTTGCAGGTTGCAGGAAGGGTCGATTTGTCCAGGAAATGATTCCAACAGGCATAGAGAGCAACAACTCAGTATTTTCGCAGAGTAGACTCTTGATCTGGGCACAAAGTAGCAGATTTAGTGCCGCGTGGAAGAGAAATAACACACAAAATTATACTCAGTATGTCTTCAGTGAATTCTCTAGAATTCTCTAGTATGGCCATGGACAGATTTGATATTTAGGGAGCCTCAAAATTGTTTTCCAGATTGGAGGATGAATTTTCTTGCTCGACTAGCCCAGCTTCACAGGGAGTCTGGTATTAGACAATGGAGTGTCAACTCATATCAATAAGGTTAGAGAATATTTCTCCAACTACAATGAGGAGAAAATGGACTTTTAGATAACAATGGGAAATAGGACAAAATGCACTCCAATTGGGAAAGGTACCATTGATATAAAGAGGGATTTAGGAGCAAGCACTACTGTTACAAATGTATTGCATGTGTCGGGATTGGGTATGAACCCAGTTTCAGTATCCCAGTCACAAGATAAGGGATATGATGTCCACTTTGTAGGGAAAAAGGTGTTCATCAAACACCAAAACTGAAAGAAGGTGAAATAGATTGGGGTACGAAGCAACAAACTATATAGGTTGAAGTTCAACTCACCAATGGCACTAGTTGGTAGTAGCAATAGTAGTGGGAAGGACCCGAGTGAGTTATGGCACAGGAGGATAGAACATTTGCATCATGGAACACTTAAGACGCTCAGGGAGACAGTGACAGGTGTTCCAGAATTAGGCACAGATCACGATGATGTGTGTAAGGGTTGCGTGCCTGGGAAATATGCTAAGGAAGCATTCCCAAGGACTAACAACAAGGCAGATGATGTATTACAGCTTATACACTCAGACATTTGTGGACCTACGTCCATTAGATCTCTAGGAGGGTACAAATATTTCGTTACCTTCATTGATGACCATTCTAGGAAAACTTGGATCTACTTCTTGAAGACCAAGGATGAGGTCTTCGATCGCTTCAAGGAGTTTAAAGCTTTGGTAGAAAATATGACAGGGAAGAAGATTAGGGCACTTTTCTCATATAATGGAGGTGAGTACAAAAACAATGACTTCACAGGTTTCTGTGTGAAGGAAGGCATCAGAAGGGAGTGGACAACTCCATATAATCCCTAGCAGTGGGGTAGCAGAGCAGAAGAACAAATCTATAGTTGGGGATGAAAAAGTGATGTTATATGACTAGGATTTGCCCGGTTCTTATTCGTAGAAGCATATAACACGAATGTGTATATTCTAAATAGGGTTCCTCACAAGGCATTAGGGAAGTTAACAGTAGAACAAGTCGTCACAAGGAAGAAGCCGAGAGTGAGTCACTTCAGGATCTTTGGTAGCATCACATATTTCCATGTACCAAATGAGAAGCGCACCAAGTTGGATCAAACTGCATAGATGGGTTTTTTGTTGGGTATAGCGAAACCTCTAAGGCATACAAGATCTATGTTGCTATTAGAAGGAAGATCATTTTGAGACGGGACGTGAAGTTGATGGAGGATAAAGCCTTCATCAGGTCTTGCGAGATGCTTGCAGGTGATCAGAGTGAGCCAACAGAAGCTCCATTCGCCCAACAGCAGGGGCAGCCAATGGGACCGCCGATTGGACAATCACAGGGATCTAGTACAGTTACTAGTACTAGCATATCCTTAGGTGCAGGTGATCCAATGAGTTCACGATAGACAGAGTCGCAGAGGCGGGATGAAGAGCTGGTTGAGCCTCCCACCACTAGTGACCGAACCAACAGGAAAGTTCATCAATCATTGAGAGATACAAAGGAGTTCGTTGGAGCTCTTAGGACGAACAGGAGAGAACTAAACATTGGTGGCACAGGTTGAAGAACCTTCCAACTATCAGGAGGTTGCACAACATCAGGCGTGGATAGATGCCATTGTAGAGGAGTATAGTTCTATCATGATAAACAAAGTTGGGGAGGTGGTGCTGAGACCTATGGACAGGTTGTGGGCTCTCTATGGATCTACAAGAACAAGTATGATGTAGACAATAACGTGGAGAAGTAAAAGTCTAGGCTTGTGGCAAAGGGGTATGCGCATAAAGAAGAGATAGATTTGTTGAGATTTTGTGTATTTGGGGTAGCATTAGTTGTGCTCTAGCTCCCAAAATTTGTGGACGGACTAGAGTACACTTGATTTACAAGGCCCGGAAATTGATTTGGGAAATTTCATCTGATTTAGGAGATATTAAATTAATTAATTATTTTAATGTATTTCCTAAGTTAAAACTTAGGGAACTTAAATAATTAAAGTGAATTTAATTAAACATGTGATGAAATTGTCTTAAGTCACACGGATCAAGCTTTTTTTTAATCTTAGCCATTGATTAAAGATTTAATCTTGGCCGTTGATTTGTCAACGAGAAAAGTATAAAGGAAAGGCTTGGGGTCATTTGTAAGACACACAGAGGCAGAGCACTGAAGCTAAGCTGAGATTCTAGGGCGGGGTTGCTAAGAATTCTCAAGTGTTTCAGTTGCAGAGAGGGGAATTTAGACCAAGGGGATGATTTGATCCCGGGGTCTAGAATACACAAGAAGCAGAGATCAACTCAGGCATTGTGAGGAGGAGAAGGAAGTTGCGGCTGACGAGGATAGCGCGGTCCTCACAGGTTTTCAATGTGATTTTTAGTAGGAAACCCTCGGGGAGGAAGTTTCGCAAAGACCTAAGGGCGAGGCGTAGAGATTGCGTCAACCGATTACGGGGTAACACAATCCCTTCGGAGGAAGCGGCGGGGGTTAGAGGGGATTCGGTGGCTAACACAGAGGCTTTTAGGGGCAGCACTGGGGTTTCTAGGCCCTATTCTTTGCTGAGTTCTGTAATTCTCGTTTGAGGGTGTGGATCAATCATTATTTTGGCCCTAGATCAACCAGTGAGCTGTAGATCTAGTATTTCTTTATCGGGTTTTTTCAGATCTAGAACCCAGGCTTCTTGTATTCAGAAAATTCTTAATAATAAAACCCTCCAGCAGCCTGAGACCGCTTTTCCCGCATTGGGTTTTTTTGGGGACTATTTGTCCAGAAATAACAGTGTCACTTTATCTATGTGTGCATGAACTTGTTCTAGATCTGAATTGGCGGAGATCTGTTATGTGTTTTGCTTTGATTTTAACTTGAATATTATTCAGTTAATAAATTATATAAGTAGGAGGAGCATAACGGGTTAACAGTAATAATTTCTACATAAAGTGTAAAGATTCAGAAATTTTCACATGGTATCAGAGCAATGACAGATCTAGGAGGGTCACCAGCAAAATACTAAATGTTCTAGCTGTAGAAATCAGTTGGAAAAGTAGCAGAAACGCAGATCTGAAGGGACAGCGCAGTTTTCAGAGACAAATTCACGCAGAGGGAAGGGTGACGTAGTCTAACGCTGTCTCCTAGCAAGCCCACACAATTAATGCGCAAAGGCAGCTCAGAAAAAACGTTGGACTGGTCTGAATCCAGCCAGTGTGATGCAAATCTGAATCTGTCAGATCCAGAAAGACTAAAGATTAGCTGCAGAAATTCAGGAAGGTGTTGGTGGGGTTAAATTTTCAGAGTTTTCAGATTTTTAGCCCTAGCACAAGTGACAAATATTGGGAGGAGATCAACTTCTCAGGAAGTTTCTTGCCAAAGGAAACTTAGAATTTGATAAGAGGATCAAAGAGAAGCTGAATCATTGTTGATTTGGTAGATTTCCAAGGAGGGAAATCAAGTGTCAGAGGGAGTAGAAGGCACCTGTTTCACAAAGGGCCTTAGATCCATTTCTCTAGCAAAGAGAAAAGGAAGTTCTGACACATTCTGAGCATATGACTCCTCATGGACTGCGTGATCAGGATAGGCTAGATGGCCTCTCAAACTTTTCGGTTTGGAAGGCAAGGATCTAAAATAGTCCTCGAGCCGCCTGATCTTACGGACCACGCGAGACGGTCCGGATCTCCTTCGTAAGCATAAAGAGGGCTGGTAGGCATCTTGGCTTGACTAATTATGGATGGAATCAAGGACCATATTGTACCACACGTAGCTGAGAAGAAGACAACTAACGAGATGTGGAAGGCCTTGACCTCCCTATATGAGGTAAAATTTGTCCAAAGAAAGATGTTGTTGGAGACCCAGATAAGGTCATTCATGATGGCCAAGGGAGAAGACATGGAACATTTCCTCTTCAGACTGCAGTCCATTAGAGTTCAGTTGACTGCAATTGGTGCTAAGGTGGAAGACGATGTGATGGTCAGGACTACCCTCAATGCAGTCACAGATGAGTGGGAAACCTTTGTCCAAAGTATCTTTGGATAGAGTGGACCTCCCAGATTGGGACAACTTGTGGTCAATTCTGCATCAAGAAGAACTACACAGATTCACCAAGAAGCAGTATAGCTCTAGATCGAGCAAAGTGAAGAAGGAAGGTGAGGAAGATGCAGCCTTGGCGTAGAAGAAGTAGCCAAAGAAGAAGAAGGATCTCTCAAAGTCAAATGCTTCTAGTGTGGTGAAATGGGACATTTTGCCAACAATTGTCCTGAGAAGAAAAAGGACAAGGAAGCATCTTGTTCCAAAGCAGCTGTGGCAGATGATTGGTCTAGAGATGATGCAGCCATGAGCGCTCATGAACCACAGAGGTGGGGTGACATGGATATGTAGAGGAGCTACATAGAAGTAAGGCGGGATCCTTAAGCAGCTCATATCTTGGATCACATGCAAGCTACGACATCGTTAAGACAGTAGCGGGACAAGTGGAGCAGTGGGTGCATAGATCACAGATGAAGCAAGCAGAGGCAGATCTGAAGACTGGAAGGAGCAACGCAGCAAAACCAAGAACAACGTCGCGCAGGTCGATGTGACTTCGCAACAGAGAGCGTAGCCGCAACAGTCACAGAAGCTTCGCAGGGACAATGTAGTGCAACAAATGACGTGATAGATTTCAACACAAGGGGCCGATGTGACTTCGGTAGTGCGAGAGAGTCCGATTATGCGAGCAAAGTTGTAGTTGTGCATCATTCTTTAGATGCCGACACAAATCTATAGCCTATAGAGCTTCGATGATAAGGATGTAGCCCATCCGACTTGTCTCGTCAAAGCTTGGGCAAGAGATTCGGTGAGTTTCTCTCGACAGAATCGAAGTTGCGGTGCGATGAGATCGACGATGGTAGTGCTATGAGCAACACGGATGTAGCATATTGAGAGTGAGTCGCAATACGAGAGGTTGCGGTGCAGGTGGTAGAGTCATGCGCAGCAAGATAGAATGGCGACAACGAGTGTAGAGTTGAGTGGCAACATGCCAAGCATCGTGCAGCACGGAATCGGTGTCCAAAATCTTTGTAATGCATAGTGTGATGTATTGCTAGAGCACACCCTTGATGCTAAGAGGGAGTGTTGAGATTTTGTGTATTTGAGCATCAATTGTGCTCTAGCTCCCAAATATTGTGGAGGGACTAGAGTACACTTGATCTACAAGACCCAAAAATAGATTTGGGAAATTTCATCTGGTTTAGGAGATACTAAATTATTTAATTATTTTAATGTATTTCCTAAGTTAAAACTTAGGGAACTTAAATAATTAAAGTGAATTTAATTAAACATGTGATGAAATTGTCTTAAATCACACAGATCAAGCTTTCTTTTAATCTTAGCCATTGATTCAAGATTTGATCATGGTCGTTGGTTTTCCAATGAGAAAAGTATAAAGGAAAGGCTTGGGGTCATTTGTAAAGACACACAGAGGCAGAGCATTGAAGCTAAGCTGAAATTCTAGGGCAGGGTTTGCTAAGAATTCTCAGAAGTGTTTCAATTGCAGAGAGGGGAATTTAGGCCATGGGGATGATCTGATCCTGGGGTCTAGAATACACAAGAGGCAGAGATCAGCTCAAGGACAACGCAGAGGAGAAGGGAAGCTGCAGAAGCAAGGACATCGTGATTTTCAGTAGGAAACCCTCAGAGGGTTATGCAGAGACCCTAAGCAGTAGCATAGAGACTGCGTCACCCAGTCTGGGGTAATGCAGTCCCTTCTGGAGCAGCGCAGAGGGTTAGAGGGGCTTCAGAGGCTGACGCAGAGGCTTTCAGGGGCAGCACTGGGGTTTCTAGGCCCTAATCTTGGCTGAGTTCTATAAATCCTGTTTGAGGGTGTGGATCAGTCATTATTTTTGCCCTAGATCAGCTAGTGAGTTGTAGATCTAGCATTTCTCTGTCGGGTTTTCCAGATCTGGAACCCAATCTTGTTGTATTCAGAAAATTCTTAATAATAAAAACCTCCAATAGCTAGAGACCGGTTTTCCCGCATTGGGTTTTTCTGGGGACTTGTCAAGAAATAACTGTGTCACTTTGTCTCTGTGTGCATGAACTTGTTCTAGATATGGATTGGTGGAGATCTATTATGTGTTTTGCTTCGATTTTAACTTGAATTTATTCAGTTAGTAACTTGTCTAAGTAGGAGGAGCATTACTAGATCAACAGTAATAATTTCTGCACAAAGTGTAAAGATTCATAAATTTCCACAAGATTATGAGGCGACCTTTGCCCCAGTTTCCAGATATACTTCTATCTGGTCGGTTATATCCCTAACAACACAGATGGGATGGAAGATTCACTAGATGAACATTAAGACAACTTTCTTGAATGGGGTGATAGAGAAGGAAGTGTATATAGAACAACCAGAGGGCCTCGAGACTCATGAGAGGCACACACGTGTGCAGAATGAAGAAAGCTCTATAAGGGCTCAAGTAGGCTCCCATGACATGGTATGGTTGGATTGACAGCTACTTGCAGCAAATGGGATTCGTTAGGAGTGACACAAATCCTAGCCTTTACTACTTGATGATCAAGGATGAGCCACTAGACGCATCAAATTGTTGTATGTGGATGACCTATTTTTGACAGGGTCTTCTAGGCTCATAGAGGACTACAAGAGAAACCTGGCAATAGAGTTTGACATGGAGGACTTGGGGTTGATGCATTACTTCCTAGGCTTGGAAGTATGGCAAAAGAATGGGGAGATCTTCCTTGGTCAAGGGACATATACTACAAAGATTATGAGGAGGTTCAGAATGTAGGATTGCAGGGCCATGTCTACGCCCATGATCACAAACTGGAGGAAGATAGACTCATCAAAGGACAAGGATGTTGACGCCACCTTGGATAGACAACTTATTGTTTCACTCATTTATCTGGTCAACACTAGGCCAGATATCTGCTTCGCCTACAACACTATCAGTCAATTTATGGTGAAGAATTGCAGCTTGATTAATTCGTTATTTTGTCGTAACAAAATAAACTGCATAATTAATCCTGTTAGAAGAATTAATTCCATTGTTGCATTTCAAGGAAATTTTCACATCTTCCTCTCTCCCTTTGAGAGATGACCTCTGCTAATCATTGGTACCACATTCCTACATACCCTATTTGTTATGAGTTGTTATGTGCGATCAACAATGGCAAACTAGCTTTGTCTTGCATGTGGTGGCTCGAATTTGCCTGTTGACTGCTTTTCTAGCCTAAGCTGACCCCATGTGCAAGCTATGGTGGTTGAACTTAGGTTGCGACTTCAAAAAACTACAGCTTATGGTATTTCTCCTTCAACTAGTGTCGTTGCTCCTATGTGTCCTATTGCCCCCAATATCCAATAACGTATCCTTAGCTGACCCAAATTATGCACGACTTATTGACCCCTTCTGCTACCAGTTACCCTGTGTGGGCCCTGGTTGGTCGCCTGTCCTTTCTTGGTTTTTGTCCTTGATTCCATACACATAGCCCCTAGTCTTTGCTTGGGTCTCCATTGTCGTCGCTCAGACATTGCCACTACAGATTGTGTGCTCTGTCCCCCTCGCATTGCTTCTTCACTGGTTGATTACTTGAGGTTTCTCTTGTTGCGGGTTCCCTTGAGCCATTGCATACCACCCCCACGTCCTTGTCCGACTGCCCTCTCCTCTATGTGTCACATACTCTTGAACCGATCGGTTGGTGGCTCTCCTTTGGCAGTGCTAACCTGCTCGCGACTATGCCAACCACAAACAATTGTTTTTGAAATTTATTTCAGCTGTTGGCCTTGATGTTGCGTGTTGAATTAGTGGGTTTGACAATCCACTTAGGTTGTTGGCCCCTCACAAAACCTCCTTTTTATTTCTTTTTATTTTATCTTCAAACCAATGTTCTCCCCATAAAAAATAATTGCCTTCAGTAGTTGTACCATGAATGTCCATTTTCCTTCGCTCCTTGAAAAAATTTCCACCTCGTATGATCATGACCAAACCTGGCTCAGACATCTTGTACGAACTTGGGTTTTGCATGATTCAGAGATTGGTTTTCAAATTTTACCACTTTGATACTATTAGTGGGTACCCCTAAGAGAACCCTTCTCCTAATCATCTTCTTCTAGCCAACAACCAACAATCCGTGACAACCACTTTGTAGCTAATGTGATGTGCCACTTTATCTCCACCACCTACATCAGTCGTATGTTTCCTCGCCCATTTATCAAAAGCACATCTTAGAAGGTTGGAAGTTCGACCCAAAAGGTATGTTATTCATTGTGCAATCGAGTGTTTATGCTTGTTTTTCATTTGGGCATTTGACATGGATTATTATGTACTTGGAAGGTGGGGTTTTGAATGAGGTTTTGTTCTCTCACCTTAAATGGGGGGTTAATATTCAATCCTAGTCTAGCGAGACCTCCCCTAATGGCCCATGGCTTTAGGAAGGGAACTACTTCGAAAACCCTGATTGAGATAGCGTGGTCCCATTTTCCCATTCCATATTTATCATTTCCCTCCATACATTATGAGCCCTATACTCCATCTCCCTTATCTGGGTCCACATGACCATGGGTTCACTACGTTCTAGGCCACCCCCTCCCCTTTTCCATATATCTGGGTCGGGCTTGGAAATGTTGCCCCGGAGGTTGATGCAACTAAAAGAAAAGTAAAAAGCATATCATGGCCACAAGCAAGAAACAAAAGAAAGAAAATTATAAAATGAAAACAATGGTTGGGACATTAAAATTAGCACGCGGGCAAAAGGCAAGCATGAGCTCTACCCCTTATCATTTTGGCCATCACCTAGTTCCATGGGCCAATGTTGCCCCATCACATTGTAAAAGGAATCCTTGCATGTCCCAACCCTTAGTGCACAATGAATTGCCCCAATTTTAAGGGGGTAAACACTGCTACACATCATTCACGGCATGCTCTCATTTCCTAGAGCTTTGAGCAATAATACAAAGAAAAATCAAGGAAAGGAAAAAGGAAATAAGAGGGGTGGAAAATCAAAGGCTGAGGTAACTCATGCATCTTCGATTGCTCCCTCCTCACATATGTTTGCCCAGAATATGGATCTCCCTATTGTTGCTACCCCTTTGACCATGGCATTTGGCCTTGAGACTCCTTTATCCCCATTCTGTTCCATCATTATTCACATGCCACCTATTGGTTGAAGGATGTACTTGGGACTTATCTTTCCCCTTAGGGGCTGGAAACACCTAATAAGGTTGTTTATTAGCCACTTCTACATAGGTAGGTAACACTATTACGTGTTGAAAGCCTCAAATTTGGAAGGGAATATCCGTATGAAGTGTCAATTTTCCCTTGATTAACAAGCTTGGTTCACTTAGATGCACTAATTATTATCATACCTAATGGTGAAGATGCAACATTGAATTTTGGTAGGTGGTTTTCATCATGGGCTGGGCAACTTAAGTGTGTCCCAAGTCCACTAGAGGAGCATTATGACACCCTATAGGTGAATGTTTGAGAGCCATGGTACCCCTATCACTTGTAGAGCATCATTCCATTCCATGGGAACCCATAGCACCCCCAAGAGTCTGCACTTTTCCCCACATTGTTCATGATATGATGCACTTGGACAATTGTGCTCCAATCGACTTAGCAATGTACACATGGTTTGGCAGTTGATCTGAGGCCCAGATGAGGTTTGTCTCACCCCTCGAGACATGGGAGGGCTAACACCATCCTTTGAGCGCTGAGCCCTCAACGTTGGAGCAGAACTAGGCTATTATATCACTAGGAGACCCATGAGACTCATTTTGTGCTCCAAACACAAAACTGGGATCCACATGTTGATTTGCATGGGAATTTAGGGGCCAAACCCTAGATCCTAATTTTTGAAGCCTTCTACACTTGATTTGGCACAAGAGGAGCCCAACACATGCCCTAGAAGGGCCTACACGTGCATGACGTCAACATTTCGACCTCTTTGTGGGTTACTTGTTATGTTTTTTACATTGGCTGTGAGGTTCGCTTGTAACCTCACTTAGTACTTGCTCATTATTTTATGACTTGAGGGGCTTTAGGCTAAATTTAGAGATCATTGAACATGTATAAATTAGAGAGAGATCACTTCACTCTCACATCATCATCACTTGGAGAATTTCGACCTCTTAGAAGAATTCACACTTGTTTCCTTCTTGGCTATTGGAGTATCTTGAATGCATTTCGATGCTTGTAAGCTATTTTTGATTGTCTTTGGAGCTATTTCTTTGATGAATGGATGGATATACTACATGTTATCTTGTAAGTGCCAATTGTTGAAGATTTCTTTTTGAAATTGTCTAATGTATGGAATTGTTGCTTCTAGATTTTGCTAGTTTATGCCTAATTTTTTGAAAAATTAATTTTGAAAGCTATCTAGTTGAGAATTGCATATGTTACACAATGTATAACATGTAATGAATGTTCCTAGTGGAGGAATTCTTAATAACTCTCCATCAAATTCCATTTTCCTTTGAAGAGGGTAACTGCTGGGAATCGATACATAGGGCACCAATTCTCGGCCTCCTTAAAGACAAATTTAGCTTATCTAGCACGTCCTTGACTCCATATGCCTAAAGGATGAGGCACTAGTCCAAGTCCTTGGTGATCATTCTTACTTTTCATCCCTAAATTCTTCCCATAAAATTTCGACCCTTTTAAGGCTAGGACATCAAATTAGGGCTTAGAGAAAAATCCTTAGGGAGAGGTTTTGTCAGGACTTGAGAGCCTAAACATCAAGTGGAGGGTCTTGGCTACTTGACCTCCAAATTTGGTGGCCATCCACTCAAGGTTCCTCCATAAAATCTCTTGCTCTAGCTATTGCCCGAAGAGGGAAATCGTAGTTTCTCTTCCTCAACTTGGGGGATTTCTTGAAGGTTGTATGAGCTTAATATTTGTTGAAGTATATCTTAAGAAGCCTTTTCTCTCCATTGCCTTGACCTTGGGAATACCTATTCTCACACAAAATTAAAAAACCCTAGGTCTAGCACACTTCTTTCCTAGGTCTCTCATAGAAAGCATATTACTTCTTAGTGAAGCCCTATATCTGAAATTTGAGTCTTTCTTAAGAGATTCTAGCCTATCACCTTACAGCTAAACCTTAGAATATCTTTCATAGGTGATCCTATGTTATTGGGACTCCTATTGATGAAAATCCATAAAGAGCAGGGTGCCTTGGCCGTGGTGACAGTAGGCCATGGTCCCATTGTTAGCACTTGGTCTAGTTTTTTGTCTTGTAGGGTTTCTCTCTCCAAGGCCTACTAGATTTTGTGTTAACAGATGCCATGTTTAATTTCTTGTGAACCTAGCACTCAAAAATCCATTGACCTAGTAGATCACAAATCTACTAAATGAATGCATAGCTAGGTTCTTAACTTTAACTAGCAAAAGCAAAACATAACCAATCTCACAAAGAAAAAATGACAAAACAAATTCAGCTCAATGAAATCAGTTCTTCATTAAAATTGTTGAGAACCTACTTGGGCTCTTGCCTTGGGATTGTTGTTGCCCAAAGTGTACACCAAGGGCCATAATGCTCAGGGCAAAGACTGTCACTCTAATCTTTGTCCACTTTGTTCTAGCTATCTCCTAGGTAAGCTAAGGCGGGTAGTCCCTAAGGGGTGAAAGATGGATTATGAAGGAAAACTTGTTGGGAACCAACAAGCTCTAGGAGATGCACTGAGAGTTATCTTATTAACTTCACCTGATTTAACTCCATACTTTCAAGTTTTTGCATCAACTTTTGTATAGGATCATCATCAGAGTCTTTAACTTCTTTTCCTTTAGACTCCTTCAACTTGGTTGAACTCCTATCAAAGCCTGGGATTTCAGACTTCCTAGATGCTTTCTTATCCTTTTCAAGCTCTTCAACTAAAGTTTGGCAAGCCTTATAATCACGAGATTTAGCACATCTTAACTCATAAGAAGTATCAAGATTAAAAGCATCAATATAAAAATCCAAAAGAGATTTGTCAAGAGGCTTATAATCCAAAGGTTATTCTTTAATAATACCATTAAACCTCTTATTAGACTCTTCTATTGTTTCATTCTCTTTCTTCTTTATGATACTAATAGCCTTAACCAGATGTCTTTCTTCTCTCTTGTCCCCATATTTATCCGTGAAGGCATTAATGATTGATTGCAATGAGTCAAATGGATTATCAGTGTTTTCCGTGAACCAATCCAAAGCATTTCCTTCCAAAGTAAGAACAAATAGAGTCATCTTCACGCCTTCATGATCATAATCAACACTTCTAGCATGTTTAACTATCCATGAGCTAAAGGCTCTTAGATGAGTTTGAACACTGATAGCATTATTGCTCTGAAAAGTGGGAAATTTATCAATCCCATTTTCCGCAAAATCATTGGGATAACCTTGAATGTTAGCAAAGTTACAAGGGGCAAACAAGTCCATGACGTCTTGTTTAGTCGGATCAGTAAAAAGCAAATGGATATCAGAGAGAGTTTCCTATGCGAGATTAACAAGAAGTGTACGAGAAGGGAGCTTGTGTAATCTAACTCTAAGAGCCTTTTCAAGATCTGGAGTAGGATTAACCAAGCTACTTGGATGCCTTCTAGTACACACTCCTGTAGAAGATGAAATAAGTTGAGTCGTCACCTGAACATAAATCTAACTTTGATCAACCCAAAAAAAAAATTAGTAAAGGAAACCGAGGACAAGCAACTTATCTCGGTGAACGATGAAGGGATGAGAAAAGAGAAGATAAGAATGATTAAGATGAATGTTGTAAAGCCAAGATCCAAAAAGTGGGTCCCCGATAGTGACACCAAAAAATATTGCTGCCCAAAGTGTACACCAAGGGCCACAACGCTCAAGGCAAAGGTTGTCACTCTAATATTTTCCCACTCCGTTCTAGCTATCTCCCTAAGAGGTGAAAAATGGATGATGAAGAAAAACTTGTTGGGAACCAACAAGCTCTAGGAGATGCACTGAGAGTTATCTTATTAGCTTGATTTAAATTAATTGTAAGCGAGATTAATTGAGCAATGTTTTAGGATATTCAATTAGATTAAACATTCAAATTTAAATTTATGAGACTAGTGCCTTTAACTACAATTCTTAGAAGAATAAACTTGCAAGATAAATGGTTTAGTAAGTCACAGGATAACAACTGCTGCTTTAATGGATGATCAACTAGCCTATATGAAATGAAAATCTTACAACTAGGTGAAATGCATAAGTCTTGGTTAATTTGATTTAAATGCCTATTCTAAATTAGACTTTCCCTTAACTGTTTTGAAGTTGTACTCAAAGGTAAGTTGTAGGAATGATGCCAATAGGAAGCAATCTAGGGCTTGAATAACGATACCTCCTATTGTGATCCTATCACCCGATGCCTTTGGCGCTGTAGAGACTATAGCTCTGACGACTGCAAGGTCACTATGTTAACTACCAAAGAGTTGCCGAGGCCCCTCAAGCTAGATGATAAATTTTGTCCTAGAAATTTATCAACCAAGATTATTCTTAGAGGTGAATTTTAAATATGCACGACTAACTTAGCATGCAAATGCAATGTGAGATTAGAAGACAAAGTGAGGTTTTTAGAGGCTTAGAGCACCTAGATTGCGATTTATTTTGAATTAGCTAAAGTACTTAAGTGAAGATTTAAAAGATAATCCCAATCACAAAACGACAACCTTGTAAAGTGCCAACAACGTAAAATAGACAACTGAAATCTCAATTTGCCACCAATCCACAATAGAAATCTAAATATAAAATGTTGATCACAATTACTTGAAGAATTCCAAAACTAATTACTCAAGAGATGTCCAATAACTCAAGTATAGATCCAAATTCAATGCAACTTAGAGTAACTTCCTTTAGATAGTGAATTTATGTGAGTGATAGCAAGTACTTCAAAATTAAATTCAATGCCAATAGTAAAGGAAGTGAAGTATGCAAATAGTCACCTTCACAATTAAGCTAGAGCACTTAAATTTTAGTGATTATATTTATGGCAACAATTGAATTTTTAGAGATAATAAAGGCAGCAAAAGACTTATGACATCAAATAGATTAGCCTTCTAAATTCTTATGATTGTCACCTTCAAAATAATGTTACAACACCTAAGTTTTAGAGATTACACTTCAGGACAGCAATGAGTTCTTTTATGCCAAACTAATGCCAAGTTAGTGCACAAATGTGTCAAACAATTGTGCAATTAAATATCTTCTCAAACGTATCAAATGAATGCAAAACAGTGTTATGACCAGACTTTAGAAAACATAGAATAGTCATTGAAAATTATGAAAATATTAAAAAAATGCCAAAATGCTCCTTAATGTTTTGTTTTTTTTCCCCGTGTTTTAGGTGTGTTCAATTTAATGTTACTGTTTGAAATTATTAGTTTGAGGAATCAAAGGTTTAGAAGCGAAACTTGAGGCCCTAGGCCTTGAAGTTACTTGTCAAAATTCTTCCAATCACGAGCAACCTAAAAACAAAGATCTTTGTCCAAACTTCTCTGCAAATTTCAACGATGTATCAACTCAGAAAAGGACTTCTCTCCCACACAGATAAAACCAAGTCTAATGAGATTCAAACAACAAGGAAAAAGAACCAAAGATGAGCCCGTGTTAAGAAAATGAGGGCTTAAGAAACCCTTGAAAAAGGTTGCAAGAAGCAACAAAGGAGCTGCTACAAGCAACAAGAGACACCGGATAGGACAACTTTAAGGATGTATGGCTGCCGTGAGGGGTAAGGCAGCAGAAGGGAGGAGGATATGCCGAGGGGGGAGGATGGCTAGGCTACGGTAGGAGGAAGGCTTAGGGACAAGGGTTGCGAAGGGAAGGCTACTAAAACAACAAATGAGGGTTTGGACAAGAGCGGAGGAGGGGTAGCTGAGCGAAGAGGAAGAGAGCAGCAGGGAAGGCAGGGAAGCGAGGGAAAGTGAGGGTCGTGGAGGGAGGAAAGGTTGCGGGTTAGCAACAGAAGAGGAGATGATTGCGGGCAGGGGAAAGGAGATGCCGCAACAAGGAAAGTAAGCCGCAGGGAAGAAAGGGAAGAGAGGAGTGAAAGGCTTAGGAAGGAATTGAGCGAGAGTGAGGGTGTTCCGCGAAGGAGAGGAAAGGAGAGAGGACCAAGAGGATGGAGCGTTAGGGAATAGGCAGAGATAGAAAATGACATCGAAGAAGAAAAGGAGAGGGGCTGAGAAGGGAAAAAGGCCCTCACAGGGTTGCCGAGAAAAAGAACTCAACGGAGGAAGAATAGGAAGGCCACTAGGGGTCAAAATAATTTCCAAATACAAACCCCTGCTCAGAAATCAATTTCCGCTTGCCGGTCGACGTATATTTGTCACAAAATTTTATCAAAACCCCAGATCTGAAATGGATTGAATAAACTTAGAAATATTTTGGCCTTGCAAACAGTGTTTGAGACAAGATCTTGCCCTCCAGGGCCTAGATCTGTCTTAAATCTCCAAAATTTCCTTAATGAACTTCAGATCTATAAATAAAAGATAAAAATGCCCAAGACCAAATATATATACA
This sequence comes from Pinus albicaulis, assembly GCA_034641835.2. NCBI lineage: Eukaryota > Viridiplantae > Streptophyta > Pinopsida > Pinales > Pinaceae > Pinus > Pinus albicaulis. The sequence continues at coordinate 835,349,199 of CM076575.1, forward strand.
AAAATTTGAAATTAAAACTCCAATGCCTAAAAATTTTAAACAAAATGTTTCAAATCCACAGAATTAAACTACAAATCTATCAGATTTGAAGAGTACGAGTCCAACTCCACTACCATATCTATAGATATAAGCTCTTCCTAGCCAGATCTATCTATTGAGCACAAATTTATAGAAGATAATTAATTTTAAAAAATGAAGTACTAGCCCCGAAGACCCTGCAAGAGGAAATTCGCAAGATATGTCTAGGAATTTAGACCAAGGAGGTTCTTCAGATCTTATGCCTTGGGAGACAGTTGGTCCAGCTGAGGACTTCCCCAAACACCTAATTTTCTAAATACAAATGATTTCTGCACACTTCAAATTACACTGTTAGATTAATAGAGTCGTAAAATAACAATGTAATTTTTCAAGAATTAAAGGTACCTGCTAACTCTATTAAATTAAAATGCTATTTTAAATCCAATAACCTATGCAAGATACATGTGCAATAGGTAATTCCACGAAGGCTATTAACCAACAATTTATAAAAAATAATATTCAGTAGAACTAAGGTTACTTGGGAGCGGGAGCGAAAATGGAGAGCGAGAGCAGGTGCGGGAGCGGGAGTGACATTTTCAGAAGATCTCAGTTCGGGAATGAATCGAGGAGCGAATTTTTATATAATACATATATTTTTTATATTTTGATGCATATATGTCAACAAAAGCATGTAGAATGAGGAATTAGACATAAAAAAGCATAAAAACATAGATTGAACCATATAACATCAATCATATGGAAGTTATAATCTTCATCAACCATGTCCACAAGTTAGTAACATACAACATATTGTTCTCATGATTCATCAATATTAAATTTTCAAGCTTTCAAAATTCAATATATAACATTTATCATCATTGATCACCAAAGTTGTACTTGTAAGCTAAGTGTAACCATTACAACAAGGAATATCTAACATGAAATGAAATGTTATAAAATAAAATGAAATGAAATAACTTTCAACTTTCACGAAACATGATATTCATAATTCATTACCAATGAGTTATAATTGCCAACTCCATACTTCAAACTTAAATTGTCGTATATTGTTTTAAAAAAATATCATAATATATATGAAAGAGTCAACAATTATAAAAACTACTAGAAACTAGAAAAGACAAGTAATTCTATTATCTATAGCTAATTCTTGGGCCTTTTGCTACCACAAGAGATGTCTAATTTTTGAGTCTTGTTGGAAAATAATGATCTTTGTCATTAATATCACCCTCTAAGCATTAATATCCAGAGGTATCTTTGTCATTACCTTTGAATCTGTATAGGGATCTTTGTCATTAATATCACCCTCTCAGCGTTCGCTCCGGGAGTGGGTTCGAGGGAGTGTGCTCCAGGATCGGGTTCGAGAGGGGGGGAACCGCTCACCTGCAACCTTGGAACATTAAAAACAATATTACCATAAGATGCAGGAGAGAAACACCACCATCAATGTAAACCCCAAAGGCTTTACATTTTATTATTCTAGAAAAGATTACAAGACAACTTCAAGAGCAAGTACACGACTCAAAGATTGGATCCTTTGTGTGACAAATGACCTCTAATTTATAGATAAATTCTCCTAACGGCTAATTGGCTTGATCCTCGTCAAAGTAATCTCGACCGTTGATAAAGATTTAATTATCTTTTAAGCATCATTGTCGAAAATATTTATTTTTGAGGAAAATTCGAATTTTTCATTTAATTCATTTCTAATTAACTGAAAATTAATTATTTTGAGTTAATTTCTTCAAAAAATTGACTGTGACTTAACCACCAAAGCGCAAGGGTCCAATTTTTTTTGAAATTTTCAATATTCCCTTGGAGGATGTCCAAAAATTAATTTCTCTAGAACCCACGAATTTTTTAATTTGGAGAATTTATTTTTCCTAAAACTTAATTTTGACTCAAATTAATTAAATTTATGGCTTAGGATTTTTTAATTTATTTTTGCCAGAAAATTTAATTAATTGACACATGAGGGGATTAATAATTTTTTCCAACCCTCTAATATTTTAGCACGATGGCTAAAATATTATTTACATAAGATAATTACATTTAACCCACGAAAGGGGAATACCCATTCGTTAAAGACCCTCAATTATTTACTCAATTTTGCGACTCAAATATGATCTAGTAGACCAAGTGATTTGTAATAAAATAATTTAGCCAACTAGCTAAAATTATTCCCAAATCATTTTAGAAAGACTCGATAAAAAACACTAGGACTCACCTAAGATCTTGATGACAAAATACACCCTAGCTTTGGGGTGAGGTTGAAGGGAAAAAATCTACCGAGCATTTGTGTTTAGAAACACAGATGAATCAGTGAGACGAAAAGCCTCCTAGGATGAAAATTGTCATTAAAATAATAGGCTTACCCAAGTTGTTACATACATAATGGTCTTACTAAGATCATTTACATTATAAACATGCAAAACGGGTTTACAACTTTAACAAACTGAAGACTAATGATGCATCCTAGATGATTTGAATGATGATTCCCTTTTGTGAAAATAGGGGTGTATTGCTATAGGGTCATTGACACGGAGTGGTTAATAGAGATAATATCCTAACTGAGAAAATTACATGTACAACAATTGGATTTGATCCAGCTGATCAAGCCCTCCTTGGCTGATCCGGATCTCCTTGCTGCCCGCTTTATTGGACCCAACACACTAGAATGGAATTGCTTTTTCACTCCACTAAAATGCTTCTCTCAATGTCTCGTGCTGCTGTATGGTGTCATCTCCCTCTCCTTACCCTTGATTTTATAGTTTTACATTGAGCTAAATCTCTAACTCTAATCTGAGATTAAAACATAATTACTAAATTAAATACTTTACTTTTTCTAATGTTTCTTTAGCTCAATTAGTCAACAATTTAACTATTATGTGCTTTCCTAAGTTAAAACTTAGGCTAAGTTACAAATGCAACTTGCTCACACTAGAGCAAATGTCTTAAGGAGATCATGGGTGACTTCTGCATGCCTAGGCCCTAGACACATAGGGCTGTGCAATATTACCTGCCTGAGCTACAAACTTCAACATGGAGCATGCATTTAGGGCTGGAGAGTATTGAGCCTGATTTATGTGCTTAGGTTGAAGCCCCATCTACCCTTGTTTCATGTATGTACTTTGACAATATTGCCCTAAAGCACTGGACTGATGCTTGCATTTTGCTCTATGTGCAATGATGAAAATGTAAAAATAATATAAAATATTGTCTAATACTAGACAATGTGCTGGCTTGCAAGTTGGCCTACAAACCCAAGAAGTGCGAACTGAGGCAACAGCTAGCTATATAAACTCTTTGCCATAAGTTGTATGGCAATTGTGTGACAGTACTGTATCTATATCTTTGTATCAGTCTATAAGACTATTTAAAATCTCTTTGGGATGGAGCATGCATTTAGGACTGTATAATATCGTTAGGTTGAAGCCCCATCTACCCTTATCTCATGTATGTACTTCGACTATATTGTTCTTAAAGCTCTGGATTGATGCTTGCATTGTCCTCTACATGCTTTGATGAAAATGTAAAATAATGTAAAGTATTGTATGATATTAAATAACTTGCTAGCTTGCAGGTTGGCCTACAAACCCAAGAAGTGCAAATTGAGTCAACAACTAGCTATTTAAACTCTTTCATCTAAGTTGTATGGCAATTGTGTGAGAGTGCTGTATATACTTCTCTGTATCAGTCTACCAGACTATTGGAAATCTCTTTGTGGTGGAGCATGCATTTAGGGCTGGATATTATCGAGCGTGATTTATGTGTTTAGGTCAAAGCCCCATCTACCCTTGTTTCACGTATGTACTTTGACTATAGTGTCCTTAAAGCACTAGATTGATGCTTGCATTGTGCTCTATGTGCTGTGATGAAAATGTAAAATAGTGTAAAATATTGTATAATATTACATAATGCACTGGCTTGCAGGCTGGCCTACAAACCCAAGAAGTGTCAACTGAGGCAACAGCTAGCTATTTAAACTCTTTGGTCTAAGTTGTATGGCAATTGTGTGAGAGTGCTGTATCTACTTCTTTATATCAGTCCATCAGACTATTGGAAATCTCTTTGGGATGGAGCATGCATTTAGGGCTGGATAGTATTGAGCCTGATTTGTGTGCTTAGGTTGAAGCCCCATCTACCCTTGTTTCATGTATGTACTTTGACCATATTTCCTGAAAGCACTGCATTGATGCTTGCATTGCGCTCCACGTGCTGTGATGAAAATGTAAAATAATGTAAAATATTGTATAATATTAGATAACGTGCTGGCTTGCAGTTTGGCCTACAAACCCAAGAACTGCGAACTGATCCCTTTGCACTAGTAGAAATTTGAATGGTCTACAAAAAATTTGTATGATTGGTCCTGATAGTTGAAATTTTAATTATTTTGTATACATATTAGAAAACCCTAACATGTTTCTTATTATTTTTTATTTTTTTGGTTCGGCTGGTGAAACATGTCCGGGGGGATTGAACTTCCGATCACTTAGAGACACAAGGGTTTGCCAACATGTTTTTGCCAATTGTGCTACCACCCATGGACCCTAAAATGTTTCTTATTGTGAAGCCTGAGAATTTTCATTTTTAATTCTAAACCCGCTTCTCATTTCATTTTGTGTTTTTTGTTTCTGGCAACATAAGAGTTGCTGGCATAACATTAACTTGGAAAGTTATTTGGTTACAGCCTTGCAACTATTCCCTTCATAAAGGACTGTCTGCTATAGTAGTTGGGTTCTTGTGAATACGACCATTGTGTAACAAAATCGTGCTTTATTTCCAATTATGGAATGCATCTGCCGAATTGCAGGATGTTCAGCCTTGTTGATAAGGTTTTGTTTATGTTGATCATTTCAGGTAGTTGATTGTGAATTCGTTAGTGTCCCAATAAGCTTGATTTTCACAGTTGCACTAATTATTCAGTTGTGCTCTGAATTTTGTCCTTTACATTTTAATTTTTCCTTTAATGCTGCCCCTATTAAAGGAAAAAGGAAGACCTTTTTCATATAAATTAACAATATCCCTTGGTTGTGTAGCCAGGCATCTAAAGGAATTACTTATCCATGCAGCTAAATATGCCACCATTTATCAAAGTCTTTGTGTTGATGAAGCTTCTGTATCCATTTCTGATACATTCCATTAAGTAACTTTAGTTATGGAATCAGAGACAGGGCATTCTCAATCATTTCTATGAAGGTGACAATTTTGGTGGTGGTATTGCAGATTGCGATCGTTCTGCTGGTAATTATCAGTGGTGCTTTTGAAGTCGATGTGTCAAATTGGACTCCTTTTGCTCCAAATGGATTCAAAGAAGTTGTTGTAGGTGCAACAGTGGTGTTTTTTGCTTATGTTGGATTTGATGCAGTCGCTAATTCTGCTGAAGAATGCAGAAAACCAAAGGTATCACAGATGCATGCTTTTGCCAATCACTTCTAGTTCTGTGTGTTGCTATATAATTGGGCTGTTTTGCAGTGAAAGACCATATAATTAGTTTAAAGTCCTGTCAAATTTGTTTAGATTCACTTTCGGGTTTGTTGGAGATCATATAATTGGCTACAGGCAAAGTTGCTGAAATACATCATTAATTGTGATATTTCTTTCAGTGTTTTACTTTGCAATACATTCATGGAATTTTATCTAATCATCTGTTGTATTGATTTGAATATTTTCCTTCAGAGGGACTTGCCAATAGGCATACTGGTCAGCCTAGTTGCTTGTGTAGTTTTGTACGTTGGTGTTTGCTTAGTGTTAACAGGCATGGTGCCATACAAATCATTAGGTGGAGATGCACCTTTGGCTGAAGCATTTTCTGCCAAGGGCCTAAAATTCATTGTCGTCCTTATCAGTGTGGGTGCTGTCGCTGGTCTCACTACCACACTTCTAGTTGGATTATATGTTCAGGTTAAAATTTCATAAACTTTTGTAAGTGTTATCAATGTAGTACTTTATTAAGCTCACTTCCATTAAAAATTTTATTTCTTAACCATGGCAGTCACGACTGTACCTTGGGCTTGGACGGGATGGTTTATTGCCATCATTTTTTGCAAAGATTCACCCAAAACAACACACCCCTATTCATGCACAAATCTGGGTTGGCTCTGTTGCTGGAATAATGGCAGCCTTGTTTAATGTCAAAGCACTTTCTCACATTTTGTCAGTTGGTACACTGGTATGCTTATTGACCTGCAACCTTTTCTCCTCATTTTCTGTATGTCCTTTCTATCACTCCATCGCAATCAAGTTTCATAATTGATCTAATATATAGAATTAAATTATAATGCCTCCAGTCAGGCAACAATGTTATTCTGGTCTAGACTGAAATATGTTATTGTGTGCATTGTGACAGACAGGATACTCAGTTGTTTCAGCATGTGTCATTATGCTTCGTGTGAAAAGTGATTCTCAAAATCATTACGGAGCTTTTGCTAAAGGATTCACAAAATGGCATGAAGCGCTTATGTGTATTCTTGGTGTGACATGCTTAGCCTTTGCATCTGGTCTGTGTTACCGATTTGACGCTTACTTTATTTATCCTGTGATCTTAGCTATCATGGCTATCTTGCCAGCGACTGCTCTTCATTATCGGCAAGTAAGCATATAGACAGCATGATGGAATTTCTTTCTCTTTGAATCAGATCTGTTGCTTACCTGTAAACTTGAAAGAAACAAACATACTAGTGAATAGGACACAGTCGATTCAATTTAGATATGAACACATCAAATAGCATTAAACAACCATCACTTCCGACAATTCAAAAATTTCATTAAAATTCCCATAAGTGGCGATTTCCATTTATGGTGATTATTGTTCTTACTACTTGGGCCAAGAGGGCTTTAACTCCAAAAATATGCCTTCTGTTAACATATTGAAGAATGCAAACTTCAGACAGAATCTGCAGTAAAACCAACAAAAAACTTCCTATTTTACCTTTATTTACCTTGATATTTCAGTATAGTTATTGAATCCCTTTACCACGTTTATTTCTTGTCATGACTTCGTATCCTTCTCTCTAGTTTGAGCATTGTTCAAATGCTTGCCTAATACAGTTATTCAACAAAAAGTACGACAAATTATCATTTTGCTGAAACTGCAATAAAGTATGAAATAAAGCTTATATGACATTAGGGAATAAAATGAACTATATCTGGCCACTTGGACTTGATTTGAGCATACTTGGCAAACATCTTCTAAATAGGCCTGGAGACAACGGTGTTTTTGAATGAATGCTATTTTAATGTTCACGAGACTAAAAATAGTCTATGGGACCACTAGCCTCCTTGTTTTTTGTCTTTTGCAATTCAATCATTTTCTTACTCAAATTGATAACTCTTACTCAAATTGATAATGAGCTGACTCAACCTTCTAACAGTCCTCTCACTGAAAACACAATGCCACGCAATTGATGCTAACAAACTGCCATAACTCTCCCTGATGTCTCTGAAAGCATCACATTCCAAAATGAAATGCTTTTCCGATTACACTGCCCCAGAAGTGCAAAAAGTACTCGCCAGTGCTTCCCAAGCTTCTTTAGGTCTCTTCCACTGTTCAGTTTCACACTGAAATTGATGTGAGTTAGTTCTTAATTGAGCAATAAGAATTTTTGCTCTCTATATTTGAGAAACAACAATTTGTAATTTGACTACATGGGGTGTTGATTTATGGTAGCATCGGATGTGCTCTAGCCCTGTAACTTTCTATATAGGCTAAGACACATGTATTCCATAAAACCCAGAAATGGTTTTGGAAAATTCCACTTAGAGATGGTTTAATTAAATTAATTAATTGTTTTTTAATGTTTTCCTAAGTCTAAACTTAGAGAAACTAATTAAAGGGTATTAATTAAACTAAGTGTGAATCTTCTAGAAAAAGTCATGGATCACCTCCAAGTTAATCTTAGCCCTTGATTATGTTTTAATCTTGGCCATTAAAGAGTCAATAGAAGAATATAAGAAGGAGGGTGAGGGGCCTATGGAAAAGACACATTGAGACACTTGAGCCATTGAGCATTTTCGAATTTGTGTGAGGAGACACAACTTTTGATCAGAATTGAATCACTAGGGCAGGGTTTGCTAAGTGATTTTGATTTAGTGATAAGATTCAGAGAGGGGCAGACGCAGAGACTGGTCAGGAGGACTAGGAGTGCATTTCAGAGAGAGGCAGCAGTGATGCGGAGAGAGACAACGCAGTTTTCTGAAGAGGTGATGCAGACCCTGCTGGAAATCATGGCGAAGCAGTGCAATGTCTCTTGGAGTCAGTCCGGAGATAGCTAGAGGCTAGGGTTTCTGAGCCAGGAGGGCCAAAATCCAGTCTTAGATCAGCTAGATCATTTGCAGAAAGAGGTGACTCAGTTTCTCAGGCTTGCCTATGCAGGCTTACGCAGATCCAACGTAAGCACTCACGCAAAGGCAGAGAAGGGCTTCACCAGCGTTGTTTAGATCAGCCAGAGACTTGCAGAGTGAGATATATCTCACAATTATATTTGTTGTCTATATTTCTCTAAAGGGTTTGCTGGATGTTGGCACCCTAGTTGTACTCAAGATTCCACTACTTAATAATATAAAACCCTAAGATCTGTTGCACCGGTTTTCCCAAGTTGGGTTTTTCTGGGGACTTAGTCCAAAAATAACTGTGTCAAATGTGGTTGTTTTTCATTACATTTTGTTCAGTTTGTTTCAGCACTTAGATTTATTCCACATTATTATTTGTGTAGTCTGCTTCAGAAATTACTTCGAGATTTCATTGTAATGAAATAATTATCAAAATAATTGGAGAAGTAATTTTGAATTGTTGCAGTAGGAATCCAAATCTAGGATTTTTCACATGGTATCAGAGCTTATTCAAGCTGAAGTGCAGGAGAAACAAGAGTGAACCAGCAGATTAGTGCAGGAGAGACTGGGATCTGCGTAAGCAATAGCAGACCCTCCCAGAGATTATGTTGTCCAGGCCAGGAGGGTAATCCAGCGCAGGAAAAGGTTCCCTCTGAGAGAGTTGACAGAGGGGTAAGCATTTTTTCAGTTGCGGAAGAGACAGCGTCGCTGAAGGACACAGTTACTGCACAACAGTAAGAGTTGGCGCATAAGCGTCAGAAAATTCCTGAAAAACACAAATTGGGGATTTCTTGATCTCAAAGAGTTTCTCACTCAAAGAAACTCAGTTTCTCCCATGCAGCAACAGAAGCGGTGACTTACTCCACAAGGAGTGCGTAAGTCTAGCTGAGCAGAGGGTTAGAGAAAGAAAGCGACAGTTGAGGAGATGGCCAACAACAGACTGCATAACCAAGATAGATTGGAGGGTGCCTCCAACTATGTCACTTGGAAATCAAGGATAGAGTTTCTCCTTGATGAGCATGATCTGAAAGCCCTCAGACAGCGCAGTTGCAGAACCTCTTGATGCAACACACCTGAGACAATTCAAGAAAAATATGGCAAGAGCCAAGCGATTGATCCTAGATGGTGTGAAGGATCATATTGTACCTCACATAGCAGCCAAGAACACTGCTAGAGAGATGTGGGTAGGGCTAGAAAAGTTGTACCAAGGATCTTCCGAGCAGTGGAAGATGTATTTGGAGGAGAAGATGCGTAATACCAGGATGAAGAAGGGAGAACATTTTGACTCCTTCCTGTCCCGTATTTAGAATACTCGAGATCAACTATCAACAGTAGGAGCTGCTCCTAGAGACTCAGACCTGGTAAGGCTCACTCTGAACTCGGTTTCAGAAGACTATCAGATCTTTGTCCAGAGCATTCTGGGCAGAGAAAGGCTTCTAGGATGGGAAGCAATGTGGGTAGCCTTACAACAAGAAGAGCTGAGGACAGACCTCCTCAAAATCCATTTGGAGGATGGCAGTAGTGGGCCAAAAGTCAAGAAGGAGGAAGAAGATAACACTGCCCTTGCATCAAAGGGACAACAGAAGTAGAAGAAGAAAGATCTGTCCAAGATCAAGTGCTTCCGGTGTGGGGAAATGGGACATTATGCCACACAGTGTCCTATTAAGAAAAAGGATAAAGAGGAGAAGGAAGATCCACAAGCAGGAGCTGCCAAGATTGAGGCAGAAAGAGATTGTGCTATGTTAGCTCATATTCCGAAAGGAGAGAAGTGGGCTGATTTGGAGTTGTAGATCCAGAATCTACAAGGGGCAGGATCCTAGAGTATTTCCGAACTCTTGGATCACATGTGAGCTACAATAGCCTAAAGACAGTAGCAGGATGGACAGGTGCAGCAAAAGATGAGAAGACAGTGCAGTGGCTAGCAATACTAGAGCCTAATCAGCGCAGAGAGGGAGCAGTAGCATCAACAGTTGAGTAGCAGCAGCACAGTGCACACTGGTGCAACGCAGTGCAGTGCAGTGCTCACGCAATGCAAAGCAACAACAACGCAGTATTTTCAGAGAGCTAGTGCAGAAACTAGCAGCAGCCAAACTTATTTTCAGTTGCAGATTTTCTTGTCCAATTTTGGATGTTTTTCTGTTGCAAGTAGCAACGGTGCAACAGCAGCAGCAGTAGATGAGTAGCAACAGCGCAGTGCACAAGTGGTGTAGCGTAGTGCGGAGTAGTGCTCACGCAGTGCAGCTGCATGGTTGCAGAATTCAGAGGGAGTTGCAATACAGTGGCAGTTGGCAGCAGTTTGCAGAGTCAGCAACAGTACAGATGCAACATTTTTCTTGTGCAGTGTTGGTGAGCAGCGTCAACAGCACAACAACAGATGTTCTAGAAGTTAGAGCAACACATTGAGTTGTTTTGCTAGAGCACTTTCCTCGCTAAGAGGGAGTGTTGATTTATGGTAGCATCGGATGTGCTCTAGCCTTGTAACTTTGTATATAGGCTAAGACACATGTATTTCATAAAACCCATAAATGGTTTTGGAAAATTCCACTTAGAGATGGTTTAATTAAATTAGTTAATCGTTTTTTAATGTTTTCCTAAGTCTAAACTTAGGGAAATTGATTAATTAAAGGGTATTAATTAAACTAAGTGTGAATCTTCTACAAAAGGTCATGGATCACCTCCAAGTTAATCTTAGCCCTTGATTATGTTTTAATCTTGGTCATTGAAGAGTCAACAAAAGAATATAAGGAGGGTGAGGGGCCTATGGAAAAGACACATTGAGACACTTGAGCCATTGATCATTTTCGAATTTGTGTGAGGAGACACAACTTTTGATCATAATTGAATCACTAGGGTAGGGTTTGCTAAGTGATTTTGATTTAGTGATCAGATTCAGAGAGGGGCAGAAGCAGAGACTGGTCAGGACGACCAGGGGTGCATTTCAGAGAGAGGCAGAAGTGACGCAGAGAGAGACAGCGCAGTGTTCTAAAGAGGTGACGCAGACCCTGCAGGAAATCACGCAGAAGCAGTGCAGTGTCTCTTGGAGTCAGTCCGGAGATAGCTAGAGGTTGGGGTTTCTGAGCCAGGAGGGCCAAAATCCAATCTCAGATCAGCTAGATCATTTGCAGAAAGAGGTGACACAATTTCTCAGGCTTGCCTACGCAGGCTTACACAGATCTAGTGTAAGCACTCACGCAGAGGCAGAGAAGGGCTTCACCAGCGCTGTTTAGATCAGCCAGAGATTTGCAGAGTGAGGTATATCTCACAATTATATTTGTTGTCTAGATTTTTCTGAAGGGTTTGCCAGATGTTGGCACCCTAGTTGTACTCAAGATTCTGCTGCTTAATAATATAAAACCCTCAGATCTACTGCATCGGTTTTCCCAAGTTGGGTTTTTCCGGGGACTTAGTCCAAAAATAACTATGTCAAATGTGGTTGTTTTTCATTACATTTTGTTCAGTTTGTTTCAGCACTTAGATTTATTCCGCAGTATTATTTGTGTAGACTGCTTCAGAAATTACTTCGAGGTTTCACTGTAATGAAATAATTATCAAAATAATAGGAGAATTAATTCAGAATTGTTGTAGTAGGAATCCAGATCTAGGATTTTTCACATGGGGTACATGTAAACATTGAATATGCTTCTTGTTTTATAACATTTTTATTATCTGGAGTCACTTTTCATGTCTCAGAGTTATATCTCGCCATGGTGACTCATGTTGGATCAGTCCATGTAAAGTAATTTAGGTGTTGATTAATCTTGATCTTGATCGAAGGTTGTCCATGTAGTCATTGTACTGGAATAAAAAGAACAAATGAACTCTGTCAATGTCTTAAAAGGAATCCTCTATATGCTACCTAGAATCGTCTCGTGATTTTCGCTTACAGGTGATCATTTACTTGTTTACTTTGTCAGGAATATGCAGAACCTCCTGGGTTTTCATGTCCATGGACTCCTCTTCTGCCAGTAGCTAGTATATTTTTCAACATTTTCTTGTTTGCTCAGGTATATATCCATCATACTCTGCTCAAAAAATTCATATTCACGAGGTCAGTAGAAGTTGGGAATTTTGTTCTAGGGCTTGTGTGGTTTAGACAATCTCTTAAAAATTTCATCAACAATCATTCAAATTCTAATGGGTTCTTGGTTTTGTCAGTTACATTGGGAGGGCTGGGTGAGATTTCTTGTCGTCAATACAGTTGCAATTATCGTCTATGCTTTATATGGTCAATATCATGCAGACCCTGATCTTTCTGCGTCGGAAGATTCATCTCGATACGACAAAGCTCCAACTGTGGATGAAGAACTGCTCAATGCTTCACATGCTTAATCTGATTTTTCCAGTTTTGACATCAGTCACACCGACAACTACTGTTTCCCAGCCTATATGTCCAAGGGATATTAAGTTTAAATGAATGGAATATATTTCTTTTCAAGAGCTTATTATGCAGACTGGTTGTATTATAATCTCCATTTCAAAATGAATGAAATGGATTTCTTTTCAAGAACTTGTTTCGCAGACTGGCTGTATTATAATCTCGATTACAAATATTTCTAGCTGTGTAAATATTTATGGGAATCTTTAATTTATTTTACGTTATGGCTAATGGAAGTAAATGTTTTCCATTGTGGCATTTAAGATTATGACTTGGCTTTGAGGACATATACGTATGTGACCTCTGATTACACAGCGATACTATCGTAATCCGTACAGATCTCAATAACTGGAAATTTAATCCTGGTATGGGTCCAAAATTTTCCATTTTCTAATTTGGTAGGGAAGTTATCATTGTATGGGTCCAAAATTTTCCATTTTTTAAGTTGGTAGGGAAGTTTAACTACTTTTATAATTTATACTTGTTTATTTTTCTTTCAATATATTTTTCTATTTTTTTAAATAACTATTCTAGAATTTTAATTTAATTATTAATAATGATTGGGTGAATGGTAAGAATTTAATCTCTATATAATATTTTATAATAGTTTTAGTAGTATATATAAATTAAAGTTAAGATTTATCTCAAAAATAATTATACATTTTCTATTTTTAAATTGATTAATTGAAAAAAATTAATTTAGTTGATTTTAATAATTTAATTATTACGTGAATTTAAATTTGAGATTTATCTCAACAATAATTATGCATTTTTTATTTTTAAATTGATTAATTGAAAAAAATATTAATTTAGTTGATTTTCATAATTTCATTATTAATAATTATTAGGTGAATTGTAAGAATTTAATCTCTGCATAATATTCTATAATAGTTTTAGTAGTATATACAGATTAAAGGTTGAGATTTATCTCAAAAATAATTATGCATTTTCTATCTTTAAATTGATTAATTAAAAAAATATTAATTTAGTTGATTTTAATAATTTAATTATTAATAATTATTAAGTGAATGGTAAGAATTTAATTCCACATAATATTCTATAATAGTTTTAGTAGTATATACAGATTAAAAGTTGAGTTTTATCTCAAAAATAATTATGCATTTTCTATCTTTAAACTGATTAATTGAAAACAAAATATTAATTTAATTGATTTTAATGATTTTTTTAGTTAATTTTGGTACCCATACATATTTATCAAGATTTAATTTATATGACTTAACACACACATAAACAATTTAAACTTGACCTTCACATTAATACAAATGAATCACCTCACTACTTACTTGTCAAACCACATTAGTGTCTTATCATAATCCACACGTTGTTTTATAGGCTCATTACTCCATTTCAACAAATATGCTCAACAAAAGTATCTTGCAAATTTTATATCTTATTAAAATTTCCACAAAATTTTGACAAATCTTACAAATACTCTTGAGTGCATTTTAAGCATCGCTGAAATAATCTTTGATTAATTGAATTAATTTCATTAATTTCAATGCTATGAATGGATATATTTTTGCAAAATAACCATGATTAATATTGATGTGCTTAGGGAAATTATTATATTGAAATAATTTTGATTAATTTAATTAACACTATAAGGATGCTTAGATTGTACCATCTTTCCATTTCCTTATTATTGTCAATATATTTTTATTGCAATCTTGATAGCTAATTGTTGATTGCAATTATTTTGTCTATTACAATCTTGCTCGCTAGTTGTTGATTATAATTATTGTCTACTTTTAGGCATCAATCCAAATGATAACTATTTGAATTATTGGGAACTTTGACATTTTTACCTATGAATTTGTTGCTTTATCATTAAATTACAAGTTTATATCGAATTTGATGATTACAATTATTTCATCTTTATTTTTAATCATGAATCTTAATGATAAGTAACCCAATTATTAGGAATTTTGAGATTTCTATTCATGAATTTGTTGATTTGTGGTAGCATCGGATGTGCTCTAAATCTCAAAATTTGCAGGGAGACTTAAACACATGTATTCCAGAGAACCCAAAAATCGTTTTGGGAAATTCCTCCCGGATTGTATCTTTTTTTTACCACAGAAAAAAAAAATCGAACCTTCTATTAATATAGAGTTACATAGTATATGCAAAAGCATTCCAGAGAACTGTGTTTCTCCCTTTTCCATAAAGAGACGAAGTTTCAGCTGAGGTAAATAGTGTGTGCATATTCACCTAACAACTTTTTCAAAAAACCGAGTGAACTCCTCATCCTTTCCCCCCTCCCGGGCTTCCTTTAAGGAAAAACACCCGAAACAGAGGGAGGAAAAGACAACAATCAACAGTAGCTTGTATTTCAATCACAAAAACCGAGTAGTAGACACTGTTCCATTTTTCAGCAAAAATCATAGTATAGAAAGTATGTTCGAGCACCCAAGCCTCCTCTGTGAGGAAAACAACTTAGGATCGAAAGAAAGTTTCATTGTTTGAACAAAAAGTTTAGAGAGTGCAACTTATATACAAATCATGAAACAACCATAACAAAAGAGCCCAAAATTTTTAAGTGAAAACAGGCTGTTCGATAGCTCGAGCCAACCCATTCTCCACTTCAACAGTTATCCAAGTCCCCATATCTTGCTCATCGCCTTCTTTAGAAAGGCGGTCTGCATCTTGGTTCCGTTCCATGTAAATATGGCAAACAAATATCTCATTAAAAAAAAAAATCAAGTGGGATAACTTATTAAATAGAGGAAGTAAAATATAGTTATTGCATTGTTGAGTCCCATTGAACCACTTCACTATGTTCAAAGAGTCCCCAAAAATCTGTGCCTCTCGCACATTCATTGGAGATAACCAGAATAGGAGATAATGAAGAGCTTTTAGTTCTGCGAAGTTGTTGGTCCCTTGACCCAAACCAATTGAGGCTTTAAGAATTTTTCCGGATGGGAGATGTATAACCAACCCTGCTCCACACCTTCTTTGCAGATCCGAGGCACCATCAAAATATGCCCAAGGAATGTCTCCCCTGATGACTTACACGAGCTTACTAGGGGTGTGGTGGATTTGGAATGTGATCATAATTACATGCACCCTCAGCCACCAACTTATAGATTGGAAAGTGTCTTTAAATATCACATGGTTCCTTGCAATCCAAGTGCCCCAAGCAACCAATAAGGGAACTGTGCGCACCCTGTCATTTGGGGCTTCCTGCCACCACTTTTTCCAAGCTTCAAGCACCTCCTGGCCTTCCCACTTTTGAGGGATCTTGAGCAGACGTATGGTTTCATTCCAAAGACTGGTGTTGAAGGGGCATGTGAAGAAAACATGTTGCACCGTTTCCAAACTATCCATGCATAGTGAGCACCACCCAAGGCCTATCCTCCCCCTTCGTTGTAAGAAGTCCCTGGTGGGAACTTTTCTTCGGAGAATGCACCAGAAGAACAGTCTCTTTTTTGCTAGACCTTTTAGCTTCCATAAAGGTTTGGACCACCAATCTAGTTCCCCTCATCCATTTTGAGTCATAAGCCAATTATAACCCAGTTTCGGGGTGTAAATCCTAGATGGGGAGTGAACCCATCGGAGCTCATCTCTTTTATCTATGATCTTGATGTTTGAGTTCTGAAGGTCCAAAGTATAATTCCTCCACTCCCCTAGCCATCTTTCCTCCAATTGCAAAACATTCCCTAACAGCCATTCTTGTCTCCAAATGGAGGAGTTTTCATGATCTACAATTTGGTTAAGGCTAAACAGACCTCTGTTGTTCAAAAACTGAATAAGATCTCTTGATAATGCAAATCTCTCTGAACAACCCACCCAAGGTTCTCGCCTCAGTCTAACCTGGGCACCATCCCCCACATGCCAAGACAAACCCCGCTCGATGACCTTGACTGAAGCAATGGTTGCCTTCCAGACAACGGAAGAATTTTTTGATGATTTTTGAGGCATTCTTAGCCATTCAAGGATTGGCATTGGATCAATGTATTTTCTTTTGGTGACAGAGGTCCAAAGATTTTCCACTGTGATAAGTCTCCATGCTAGTTTGGCTACAAGAGTCTTCGAGAAGGGAAAGAGATCTTTAATTCTCCAACCTCCCCATCCTTTTGGTTTGACAATTTTCTCCCATGCCACCCATGGAGTCACATGCTCCACCTTTGACCCTGCCCACAGGAATCTGCTGCAAATCTTATTAATAGAGGACAAAATGCTTTTTGGGACCCAAATCAGACTAGCCCAATATACTAGAATGGCCATTGCCACAGATTTTATCAAAACCAGTCTTCCAGCTCTAGATAGCCATTTGAAGCTCCAGTGTTTCATCCGTGCCTCTATCTTGGCTATGATCCATTTCCAATCCTGAATAAGATAAGAGCCCGGTTTTAAAAGAAATCCCAGGTACTTGAATGTGTCCTGTATAGATTTGACTTCAAAGTGCAACACCTCTTCTATCCTGCCCACTTCTTCCCTAAAGAGGCCAGATATTGTCAAGAATGATTTTTGTGCGTTTAAACAAAGACTTGTTTCTTTCAAGAAAAGATCCAGTAGCTCCTTTATATAGCGGCAGTCCTCCAGGCTGCCATTGCTGAACAACAGAATGTCATCAACAAACAACAAATGAGTTACCCAAAGATTAACTGCCACTTCAATTCCTCTGCGGTCCCCTTGTCTCTTAGCTTCATGGATCATTAAAATCAGACCTTCCACTGCCAACAGGAATAGAAGTGGAGAGAGGGGGCATCCTTGGCAGAGACCCCTTTGGGGATTGAAAAAATCTGTAGCAGCTTCGTTGATCAGAATAGCAATTGAGGAGGTTGAAATGCACCCCATAACCCATCTTACAAAATCAAACTTGAAGCCTAGATGTGTCATTAGGAGTCTCAAGTACATCCAACTTATCCTGTCATAAGCCTTGGAGAGATCAATTTTAACGATTGCTCCTTTTTTCCTGCTTTTTTTGAGGCTATGGAGGGTTTCTTGAGCCACCCCAACTGCTTCATGAATTTTCCTTCCATCCAAGAAGCCAAATTGTTCCGCCGAGATATGTTTGGAGAGGAAGGGTTTCATCCTGTCGGCAGTCACTTTGGCTATGATTTTATAGATACAGGTACAAAGGGAAATAGGCGAGAACTCATCAAAAGAAGAGGGATTATCAACTTTTGGAATGAGAGCAAGAAAGGTTGCATTAAAAGGTTGGTAGATGGTTCCAGTGCGGCGGGATTCCTCAACCATGGTTACCAACTCCTCCCCCAAAAATTCAAAGAAGTGTTGAAAAAATTCAACTGTCCAACCATCAGGTCCTGGACTTTTGTCCTTCTGCATAGCCTTTAGGATATCTTCCACCTCCTCTTTCGTAACAGGTTCCATAATGTTTTCATTCCCTTCCTCATCAATATAGCTAGGAAAAAATAGGACCACCCTGATAACTTCCGCTATGGAAGCCTCCTCTGAAGCTTTGAAGAGAGTTTTAAAATGACTTATGCCTAGCAGGGAAATATCTTCAAACGTTTTTGCCTTCTCACCGTTATCCTTCTGCATCTCCCATATTGTGTTGATATTTTTCCTTCCTTTAGCATAGTTATGAAAAAACTTTGTATTTTCGTCTCCAGCTTGGAGCTAGATGGCTCTACTTTTGTGTCGCCAACTTTCCTCTCTAATCTGTCGGATGTTTTCTCCAACAGATTCCAACGCCCTAATTCTATTTCTTGACTCTTCGTTAGAGTATCCAGCTCCTTCTGGTTTTTCAAGAAAATCCAGTTCTTCATTTAGTTTCCTTAACTCCTCCTCCTCGTTCAGTTTCTTAGCATTCACCTATTCCCTTGTTGCTTTCTTCATTCTCTTTAAATTTTCCATAAAGAGCCAACTCCTACTTTCAGGTTCCCTTGAAATTTCCTTCCTCCATGTAGCATGGAATAAAGAGATGAAGGATTCTTCTTTTAGCCAGGAGGAGTTAAATTTAAACGGGGTCCCTGGTTTTTTCAAGGCTCCTTTGACTTCTAGGAAGATTGGAAGATGGTCCGAACAACCCCCCTCCCCAACCCAATGCCTGAACATTGAGGATCTTTCCACCAAGTCTTCACATAGGAGGAAACGGTCCAACTTTTTAGCCACCTAGTCTTCTTCCAATCTTCTATTCCTCCAGGTTGGTCTTGGTTTAATTAGATTAGCATCCACTAGCCGAGAGACTGCTAGCTTATTTGTGAAATACTTAGTAAGATGATCTGCTCTTGCTGAAGATCCCCACGATTCTGAGGCTCCTAAGGAGAAATTGAAGTCCCCACCTACAACGAGGTTAGGGTGTCTCAGACAAGATCTCGTGAAAAAGGAGTCCCAGAACTTCTCTCTTTCCGTACAGGGACCATAAACGTTAAGGAGTAAAAGAGGATGACATAGCTCATTTGAGTATAGTTCCATCGCCAAAGAGTTTTCAAAGCCCCCAGATGTCATCTCTTTGAGTTTCCCAGCTTTGTACCCCATGGCCAATCCCCCAGATCTGCCATTAGCATCTAAGGCTTGGAACACCCACCCAAGGAACATCCTTGAGAGGATTCCCTTGACTTCTTCTCCCTGCCCCAAGGTTTCTTGAAGCAATAAAACATCCGGATTTTGAGATTTCACCAGCTCTCTTAGCGTTAGTATTTTAGGCTGACTATCTAAACCCCTATAGTTGAAGGATAAGAAGATCATCGTAACCCCTGGGAGGGTGACAACACTGCTCTAAGCACCCCGGACAGAGACCTTTGCTTCCCATCTGTGATATCAATATTTGCTTTCAGCTGGGCTTTGGACAGTTCCGACTTCCTACCTCTCATCTTCCTTGGTCCAATAGGGATAGGATCCGACGCTAAACCCCCTACAACAATCCCTTTCCATGTTCTGTTTGCAAGAGGTCTGAGATTGTAGGGGGGGGCTCAGGAGGATTGACTTGAGGTTGGACAAGGCCACATTCATCCTCAGAGACTAAGGGGGAGGACACAGGAAGGGATGGAATAGACATGATAAGACTATCAACAAAATCTTGGATGGAATGCAAATTTAAAGTTTCAAGAGGGAGCTGCCTGGAAGGACCAGGCTTAGACATATCCAAAATAGAAGAATAAAAGGATGTGCATAAGGAAGAAGGAGGAGGAGAGGGCATACCCGTCTGAGTCGCACAAACCGCCCCTAAATCGGAATGGGGAACCTGGGAGGACACCAGAATAGGATCTGTCTCAGACAGATGGTGCACAGAGATATTGTGGCCCGGAGACAGCAGGCCCTCCTTATTAGCTCCCAGTCCTGCAGCGTCTTCCATCAGGGCCTCCTCCTAATCCTTCATTTCCTCTGTTCTGACAGAAACAACGTTCTCCTTCACAAAAAATTTTGACCTTCTTCTACGATGGTGACCAAGAGGGCAATCCTTAGCCAGGTGACCATATTTATGGCATCTGTGGCAGCGAAAGGGGAGATGCTCGTAATCCAACATTTGCAGATACCCCAGATCCCTATACTTCAAAGTCAATGCATCCACTAGCCCTTCTCTAGGGTTAAGGCTTACGAGAATTCTCGCCACGCTCAGGTATCTGGTTTGAATGAAAGATTTGTTGACATGTAGGAACTTACCAAGCGTGTTCCCAATGGAATGAAATGCAGAGTCTGTCCCGAAAGGCATTGGGAGCCTCAACAACTTAACCCACACAAGGGATTCTGCCATTTTTTCTTTTTGAGCGTCGAATAGAGGGATCCATCTCCTGAACAAGATCGGTCTCTTCCCGAAGCACCAATTCCTTTCTAACACCCAATCCAGGTGGTCTTTATGCTCAAACCTGATACTGAACCATTCCCTGTCTAGGATTTTGATTTCTAGAGGAGTCCTAGGGGATTCTTTCCATGCCGACAAAGACCAATTCGTGATGTAATCTGCCGAATACTTCCTTCCACGGACTTTGCCGACAAGAATAGTCTCAATGGCCTCCATGACTTCATCTATACGAATCTCCACTCCAAGGATACAACTAGGGCACTCCTCTTTCCTTCTGATAGCCTTATTCTTTTTCCCTTTTTCTCCCATAACTTCCTTTCTCCCTTCCTCTCCTTCCACATGTTTATTGGGAGCATCTGTGACTTCAACCGCAGGCGACCCTGGTCGCCCTACTTCAACTTCTCTGAAGACCCCCCTTGCCAAACCCCTTACAGAGTCCTACCCTATTGTAGGGCCAAAATCCAGTCCCTGTCCAAACCCCTGGACTCCTTTCCACAATCTTTCCAACTCCCCTTCTATCGTTTCGTTTGATGAAACCCTAGACTGGCTAAAAATTTGATTCTCAGCCTAAACAGGACGAGGCAGACCTTCTCCCACAGCAGGGTCCAAGCAGGTCACTTGGTTTGCTAGGGATAAAGGGAAGTGAGTGAGGTTCAACCCCTGACTCAGAGAGGGTTTTCGATTCAAGAGGGATTCTCCCTTGGCCCTTCTTCTAGAGGAATCTTGGCCTTGCTACCTTTCTTCCCCAAAGGATTTCAGACCCACCAAACCCTGCAAATTGTAGCTTCCTACGATATCTTCTAAACCACCAGTAAAAGTAGGAAATAAAGGGATACCTGGCCCCGACGTGAGATTTGTGGGTTGAGTGTCGCGCTGCTGCAAACCACCGCCATAGCCGTCCAGAGGTTTCGGCGACTGAACATGGGCTTTGGAAACCCCAATCTTCCACCTCCCACTCAAGGTACTCTCAAGAGTCTCTTCTAGCAGCGCTGCACCATTCGAAAAACCACAAGTTCCTCCAACCTCGTTGAAATTCTGGGGGTTCTCTGCAACTCTCGGGAAGAAACAGTCCAAGTTTTTCTCTGAGACCTCGTGACCCCAACAAGTAAGCAGGTCTTCAGGCGCAGGTTCTACGTCCATGTACTCACTATCGAACCCCATTGTTGTCGCCAATATGTCTCCTTAAACCAACTCCACGGGAGCGAAAAGTCTGCGCCTGTTCAGAAACCCTAACCACCGAATGCTGTTCTACGAAAATGAGCAAGGGTTTACCACTAACCTCCATTGTGAACGCGGTTAGGTTGGAACAGCCTTCCCCTGCGTTCTGTGCACCTTGTGACCAGACGGTGAAGACCCAGATGGATGCAAAGATCCGATTGTACTGAACGCCTATCACATCGCCAACCTGCACGCGTAATGGCTCTGTATGCGGAATCAACACTACATGCCCCTAGGGTTTCTGCCATTGTACAATCCCCCGAATTGTATCTTATTAAAAGAATCAATTATTTTAAAATGACCCTAAGTCTAAATTTAGGAAAATAAATTAATTAAAGTGAATGAATAAAATATGGGTGTGAATGTTCTAGAAAAAATGGATCAAGTCAAAAGTTAATCTTGTTCGTTGATTAGAGATTTAATCTCGGACGTTGAAGTTTCAACGAGAAGAGTATAAGAAGGGCTTGACGGGTCACTTCAAAAATACACAAAAAGGATCGAGAGATCGAATTTCTGAAGTGAGCATTACTCAGAGGAAATATCGATTAAGAGATTCTTTGTAGAAAGGGGCAGGGAGAGTATCCAAAGAGAAATCTTTCTTGGTCGAAGAATCATCAGCAGAGTAGACAAACAGAGATCCAGTAGAGGCATCACAGAGCCAGAGAGGTTGACGGAGAGCAACACATGGCTACATAGAAGCCAAGAGGGAATCCATAAATTTGCTGAAGGAATCAATTATAGAAGTCGGGAGTCGGGGTGTGAGACCAAGAGGCAGAAATCGAAATTCTTGGGCAGCAAATCGATCAGCAGAAGGGGTGACGTTATACCCAGGAGGGTTGACACTAGGATTGTGCAAAGGAAGCTCAGAGGCTGTCAGAGGCAGCTCATTCAGTGGTTGGATTAGATAGAATTTCTTGTGATAGTGTGAGGTAACCTCAATAATCTCTCCGTAAGTGATATTCTCTATAACTGGATTGCCAAGAGAGGCATTCACAGATTGTATTCAGAAATTACTACTGCTTAATATTAAAACCCTCAGTTATTGCACCAGTTTTCTCGCATTGGGTTTTTCTGGGGACATTGCTCCAAAAACAATTGTGTCAGATCTGTTTATGATTTACTCTTGTTCAATTTTTTTCCGCACTTGTATTTTTTCGGTAGTTTATTTAGTGAAGGTTGCAGTGTGTTTAATTCGATGTTGTCGTAACAATAAACTGAATAATTAATTTATCAGTTAGAAGAATTAAATACCAATTGTTGCAATAGGATTCCAGATTGAAGGAATCTTCACATGGTATCAAATTTTTCATAGCTGAGTGCAGGAGGAAGAAAAGAAAAAATCCAGAGATCTAGCATTGGTGAAGCCGAGATCAAAGTGTTGCCTAAACAACAGATCGATCTCCTTAGTGATTGCGAGGTACAAGCCAGGAGGGCTAGTCCCTGCAAGGAGATCTCTGTCTGAGTGAGTCGATAGACAGGTATGATTTCCCAGTTTGCAGAGGCAGAGGGAGTAGTGCAACATATCAACAGTTGGAGGGACAATTTTTATGCAGCAATGATTGTTGGTGCTAAAGTATCAGGAAGAGTAGTTGAAGACAGTTTGGGGATTTTGGACCTGAGAGAGTTTCATGCCCAAGAAACTATGATTTCCCATGCAAAAGCAGTAGAGTTTGTGAATTATTTGGCTTGCTTCAGCAAGGAGTGCGTAGACCAAGCCAACAACTGCGCAGAGAAGAGAGGGAGTAATTTGACAATTTTGTAGAGATGGCCTCAAATGGGAAGGATCCATGGAAGAGTAGCAAATTAGATCATGTTGCTGCAAATTTCTCACATGGATTAGTATCCTTGCTACAAGAGCCCAACATAATCAATAGCAGGAGAATCATAGTGTTAGCAGGAGCAATCAATCATTTAGATGACAACTGCATAGGTAGTTGCATTCCAGTTTCAGAGGGAGACAATTGTAGAACTAGTTGCAGTAACACAGGCAGTGTCAATTTCCTAGTTGCAACATGTAGGTGCAGTTCCAGCCAGGAGATTCCCAGTGCAGAGCTACGCAGTACAATTTTCATAACATGAGGTTAGTACAAGTTTCTAGGAGGGAGCAGAGATATTCCCCATAGGGAGATCGAAACTCATAGGGAGTCTAGTTTCAAAGGGAGTAGTCCTATGGAAGCTAGCACTTCGGGATCTGAGGAGACCAGACTCATTATTGCAGTAATTGTGGTAGTTGTGCAGAAGCATCAAAAAAGCAATAGCAGTAGTAATATGAGTAGGTCAGAATTCACCATGATCTCTCACGTATCGCCATGGGAGCGTTGGGGTGGATCTAGAGCTGTAGCTCAACGAAGTTGCAGATGGGAAAGATCCTTGAGGAGTCCACCTCTCGGATCAATACCTTGCTACGGGAGCCCAAATCAGATGTACCAGGATGGACGAGTGCCAGTTGGCGTAGAAGAGACAATGCAGTGGTTAGCAACGCCAGAGTCTGAGCAATGCAGAGCAGAGTTGGCAGCAGTGCAATGAGGCACCGTGCAGAGTCAGCAACAACACAACAACTTCAGAGGGTCAGCGCAGAGGCTAGTAGCAGTCATATCTTCAGTACCAAGATGCATCATGCTAAACACTTGTTCAATTTTGGATGTTTTTTTGTTGTTGCAATAGCAACAGTATTGTAGTGCAGTAGCAGTTGACATTGGCAGGGTCAACAACAGCACATATGCAAAATTTGAGAGGGAGTTGCAGTACGGATGCAATGTTGACAGTGACAATATCAACAACAGTACAAATGCAACGTTTGCACAGATTTTGTGGGAAACAATGTCAGACATCAGCAGCGCAGAGGGAGATGTTGCATAATCACAACAATACTTAGCATGGGGTATTGCTAGAGCACATTCCTCGCTAAGAGTGAGTGTTGATTTGTGATAGCATCAAATGTGTTCCAAGTCTCAAAATTTACAGGGAGACTTAGACACATGTATTCTAGAGAACCCATAAATTGTTTTGGGAAATTCCACCCGGATTGTATTTTATTAAAAGAATTAATTATTTAAAAAGGAACCTAAGTCTAAACTTAGGAAATAAAATTATTAAAGTGAATTAATAGAATATGGGTGTGATTTTTCTAGAAAAAGTGGATCAAGTCAAAAGTTACTCTTAGCCGTTGATTAGAGATTTAATCTCGGTCGTTGAAGTTTCAACAAGAATATTATAAGAAGGGCTTGAAGGGTCACTTGGAAAATACATAGAAAGGATCAAGAGATCGAATTTCTAAAGTGAGCAGTGCTCAGAGGAAATATCGGTCAAGAGATTCTTTGCAGAAAGGGGCAGGGATAGTATCTGAAGAGAAATCTTTCTCGGTCGGAGAATCATCAGCAGAGAAGACAGAGAGAGATCCAACAGAGGCATCGCAGAGCCAGAGAGGTGTACGTAGAGCAACGCAGGGCTACATAGGAGCCAAGAGGGAATCCAGAAATTTGTTGAAGGAATCGATTGTAGAAGCCGAGAGCCGAGGTGTGAGACTGAGAGGCAGAAATCGAAATTCTTGGGCAACAAATCGATTAGCAGAAGGGGTGACACTGTACCCAGGAGGGTTGACACTGGGATTGCGCAGAGGTAGCTCAGAGGCTGTCAGGGGAAGCTCATTCAGTGGTTGGATCAACTAGAATTTCCTGTCATAGTGTGAGGTAACCTCACTAATCTCTTTGTCAATGATATTCTCTGTAGCTGGATTTTCAGGAGAGACATCTAGAGATTGTATTAAAAAATTACTATTGTTTAATAATAAAACCCTTAACTGCTGCACCAGTTTTCCCGCATTAGGTTTTTCTAGGGATATTAGTCCAAAAATAACTGTGTCAAATGTGTCTATGATTTACTCTTGTTCAATTCTTGTTTTCGCACTTGTATTTTTCCGCAGTTTATTTAGTGAAGGTTGCACTATTTTTAATTTGATGTTGCCAAAGCAATAAAATGAATAATTAATTTATCAGTTAGAAGAATTAATATGAGTTGCTACAATATGATTCCGGATTGAAGAAATCTTTATAGAATTCTCCACTTATCATTAAATTATAAGTTTCCATCAAATTTTGTAATCATATTTATTTATAATTAAATTTATTATTTATCATTATTATCATCATTATTATTTATTTAAAAATGATTTATAATCATTAAAGTTTTTATATTTTAATCTATTATGTTAGGAATAAAACAAATTGTTTTATTAAACCATACACAACTTTACTAGATTTAATATAAAAACTAAAAGAGAAAAGATTTTAGTATATTTCAAGATAAACTCATAAATGAGAGAACCATTCCATTTATGAGATGAGGGAATAATGACAATAAAGCCGAAAAATAAATAAAATAGGTATCACTTATAAAATAAATTTTGAAAATAAATAAAATAAATATTACTTATAAAATAAATTTTGAAATTTAATTTCATATGGAGTAAAATTATATATTGTTGGAAAAACAAATGCAATGAAGACGATGCTTGATTTTCTTTCTCGATAATTAACTATGAATGCTAGTCTTCTTATTTCTTATTATTTCTTCTTCATCAAGCAATTGTGCAATATTCATTTTTCCAAGATCACAAAGAAGCAAGAGAAAAAGTTTAGGCTCCAAGTTAGCTTGGAAAAAACTCCACAAGGGGAAAAACTCAACAAACCTCTTCTTATAGAATCAAGTCAAAATGAGATATCCAAGCTAAGACTAAAATTGTCAAAGATTCCAAGTCGGCCCTCATCTTAGTCTTCTTCAATTGGTTAAAGTCAACGAAGTCAAAGGTGGTCAAATATTTTGAAAACTGGTAAAAAATCTTAGAACTTTTGGCCCTGTTGTTAAGGCCAAATTTTGGTCCTGTGACAAACTCAGAACTCTCGTAGAATCTTGCATGTGTGTCAAAGACAAGGTGGAAAAACTCGGTTTCACTTTCTTCCTTTGAATTTATCTTCTCCTATGAATTCGGATTGCTTTATTTCTTTTGTTTGGTACAAATATTTACTTATGATGTGTTGAACCTCCTTATCTCCCAAGAGGTTGAATATACTCCTTTATATCGTTGTCCAGGAGGGTGTAAAAATGCCCCATAGTTTGACCTGATAGGTAGGGTTGACTTGGACCTTTGATTGACTCTTTTTGACTTATTGAGCATGAAGAACATGCTTGACCATAAATAAAATAATAATAATAAATACATAAAAAAATATATTACATTATGAAGATCGACACTAGTTACATTTTCAACACATATGGCATATATTAAAAGCATTCGTAAATTATTGTCTTTACCATAAATACCTTTTACCACTTGTATGTTTCTATCAAAAGGAGATCAACACCATAGACTATAATAATCATTATTTTTTCACCATAAATTATTTTTACACAAGTCTCACTTATAAAAATTCAACCATAAAATACATGCTCTTTAGAGCCTTGCCAATAGAAAAAGAAAACCTTAGTAGAATAAGAATAAGTAAACTATAAGTGCAACCTAGTGCGATCTTCCATGACAACCTTGTGACCTCTAGCTATACTAATACCCTCCTTTGACAATCCATCAACTAGATAATTCCTCTATGTATAGATGGGAAAAAGGGAGAAATGAACCTTGCCCAAAGACCACAACCTTATGTTTTTTGTAGGCTAACACCCACAGGGTATTTGAACTGGTGAACTATCATAAGGAGTGCCTTAACAATGTATCCATTCATCGCCAATCCAAAACCCTATGGGCCTAAAAGACCACAACCTTATCAAAGACTATTCGTAGCATAAAATTTCTCAACATATATTCCTTATTGAATCATATTATTACTAGGAAGTAATTTCCAAAAATGTGAAGAGGAGATAATCCATGTTCCAAATAGAGCAAGAATTAATTTCAATGCCATAAGTTTTGAGATTATTAAACCTTTCTTATTACCACACAAATTAGTGCTCTTATGAAAGTACCAACCACCATGGCACTAGGGCAATCACACTTGGGAATTGCCCCACTATCACCTCAGTGTAATCTTTCCTTTAGTTAGGCTAGCTCCTTGAAGCTACGAGGGGGTATCCCAATTTATGAAATTGAATCTATAAAGTATATTGTTGTATGCACAATACAATTCACTTCAAACAACACACACCTAAATATTTAGTTAGATAGACCAATGGCAGTAAAGTCATAAGATACCTTAATAACATTCAATGAAAAGATTTGGCGTCAATTGCCACTATATGGAGAGGCTTAGGAGCTGATTGATGAATGATAAAATATGAAATTGATATAATCTACCATAGAAATATGAATCAACACTTATGATATCACTCTTTAAGCTAGGGAATATGTATATTTTATCATACAAGAGTGAATTATTATAGCATAAATCAAGAACAAATGATACATTTGAGTTACCACTTGATAATATCTTTGTAAAATGATTTCTTTTCTTCACAAATTCTAGAATATGTAGATAAAAACACATCAAATACAAATGTGGAGTGAGGAAAAGGCACTCGATAGTACCCAAATGCACTTAGAACAATGAGCCTTGGTAGATTTGGCTATAGTAATGCGAATAATATATAAAAAAAACATAATAATGATAAATTCACAAACTTAATGATAAATAATCACTCAATTAGCTAAAATTTGTAAAAAGGGGCAGTGAATCCATCTAAAGTTTTATAAAAAAAAATATTTAAAATGAAACATAAACACAATGAATCACTGAGTAGTGAATTTCACTGATAGGTTGTGTTAGATAAAATTGATAAACAATTTAAGAATGAAAACTAAGTTAGGGAAAGGTTAGAATGCACTTTTTACAGTTAAACCCTAGATTTTAGGGTTTTACCAATTCTTTTTTTCTTGCTTTAATTTAATTTCCAAAATTAGTAAAAACATTAACTTATCCCACAATATGTAAGATAACACCTTCAAACACAAATCTATGGGACTGTTTTTCCCAATTAGGGTTAGAAATCAACTAAGTAAGCACAGACCCTTGGACAAAAATGTCTAGAAAATGAAATTCAACTATTAATTTTGCTCTTAGAGATATTGAATATTTTTTTTTAATAGTTTATCTTTTATGTTTTTTATATTTTTATCTTTTATGCCATGAAGCAAAATAATTTCACTTTCTAGGATTTTGGGTGGGTTGTTGCAAGTTAAATTTAATGTCTTGTTTCCACTTAGGGCTTATGTGGTTAAGTAAAATGTGCCTCTATAAATTGGTTATTCAATTCTTATAGATTATAATAAAATACTAGGGCCTAGAGATCAAATAATCCCTTGTTTGATCAAGACAATTCATGAAAACCAAGGCTCTGTGTCAACAATTTTCTCAAAGGGAATAACCTTCATCAACAAGATCAACAATGGATGAAAGGAATACATAAAACCCTTTTCAAGGAGCATAAACCTAAGAAAAACAAGAGTTTGAGCACTTAACACACAAATAAGGAGAATGGAAGAGATACAAAATCTATAAATTCTTCTTCCAAGTGACAAAAGTTTGTATTTCAATGGATTCGCCTTACTAGTTAGTAGATGTTTTGAACATTCACAACATGTCCTAAAGATGGATCCCCGTTGGGATTCGAAACGTCGATGAATGTTCTATAACACTGTGGATAATCCGGAGAGCTCTTCAATAACATAATCTTCAATAAACCAAGAAAAATAATCAAGAAAGATAGATCCAATGAGTTAACACCAAAACACCAAATACAGATCATCAATCAATGGCTTATGAAAGTGTTCTCCAACGATTCACAAAAATTTGGAATGAGAGGAAAGATTTTATTTATACACGAGGCTTCTAACTCCTTCCTATTATTTATTCCCTAAATTTACATTAAGGAAACATCACAAAAGTGACTTTTAATCTGCACAAGTAAGGTGACTAAGTCAAAATACAAATAAATGATGCCACATATGCACAAAACCCTTGAAAAGGGGGGTGCGTACTCAAAATATTTCCATAAAGTATAGTATGATGCTCTCTAACCTCCAAAATAAATTTCAATTGAATTTCCATGCCCATACTTCAAGTCAGTGCACATCCATGAAGCATGGAAGTGACCCTCCCAATCATAAAATGGGTCATTAAACCCTGAAAAAGAAAAGTGATGTCCAAATGATTTAGGTCGACCCTCAAGCTCAACTCATTAGTCTTCAAGTTGTGTCTTTAATATATTCCCACATCATTCTCATTATTTTAATTGAGTACCATATAATTTCTTTATGCTAGGAATTCACTCAAGTAACTCCTCCAAGTTATCACATACTCTAGATAACCCCACGACTATCATAAAGGTTTCATGTATATGGGCCACCTCCATAAAAGATGAAAAGAAACTCAAAAAGCGTTAAATGAGGAGAGTGTTCAAGGGCCTTCCACATGGCATATGTAGAGAATGTATATGTGAATGTACATAGCCCATATGCACTTCAAAAAATGTGAACAATACATCGATAAATGTGAAAATGCATGACTAAGAACATCATATCTTGGCCAAAGTGTGGTACACACATAAGCCTAAGTGATCCATGTGGGGTATAAAACATGTCTACTAAACATGGGTATGAAAACCCTTAGAAAGAATATTCACCTTTACATAACATATAACATAAGTGAGTGGCTAGGGAATCTCGTAAATCATGTATCCTAATAGATCCACCTCAAGATGTCAAAATACCTACCCAAGACATAAATGTTTGACTCATTGGGAGTTACCACCATAAGGGTTAGTTAAGCGGAGAAATAAAACCAACCACCCTGAAATGGTGACTAAGAGGATCGATCATGATTGACCACGAAAGTGTTATGGGCTTCCAACTACACAAACACTTTTACATGAATTATCATAGCATGGACCAAATATGATACATAGATATAATCATCATCACATTCTTGGCTCATCATGATGGTCATATCAAGTGAAATAAATAAGGCACAATGTAGAGGATTTGGGGTGTAACAATTAGTTCCAACTTGAGGATACACCCATCTTGAAAGTGCATGAGAACTCTAGAATTTCTAGAAGCCTATAAACCTAAAACATTCTCACCAAATATATATTAAATGCAAGAGAGGGGGTAAAGACATAAGTGTCGTATCCCTTCCTTGAGAGAGATAAATAAATCCTTAAGAAAATGAAATTGAATGAACCACATATCATCTACTTTCAAAAAAATTCATACAATATGAGCATCACTTCCTTCTTTCAAAAAAAGAAAGTTGAAAGAAAATGAAAATCGCAGTCAAAATTTAATGCTCATTCTAAATAGCTTATTCATATTATCCTACTCTAACATAGGAAACACACCATGCTAAGTATACTAATATATCCAATGTTACCACTTGATGAGTTCATCCATACCATAGATTTTAACTTTATGCTTGGTCACAAACCAAAATAATGAAATATCAAACTTTGAGTAAATATATGTTGGAACTTATTTCAACACTTCGATAAAATATGAGGTAGGATCGAGATCATGTGAGGAAAGAACAAAACCATGCTTAGGTTTACCTTCACTATTGAAAACTTCTTCAATCCACAGGTGGATGGGACTAATGTAGTGATCTTTCTCAATATAGGCATAGGAAAACTCATCACTAATAAATCATCAAGAAAGAGGAGCTCTGAGGGAAGCTCCAAAAGAAACCCACAAAAAGATTTTTTCTCGTACTTGCTATTATTGATTATATATATATATATATATATATATATATATATATATATATATATATATATATATATATATATATATATATGAATGATGAGGAATCCAATTAGATAAGAAAAATATGAAATTCCATGACTTATGCTTTGCTTCCTTGACATGTTAGGCTAAAAACCCTTGAAATATACTTGATATTGGATCTCTTGCTGCCCAAAATATGTTGCAACCCTAAAAACATCATTAATAGATGGGTTTTCATGCAGATAAGAGTTATGAGTTGGCAAGGTCCTATGCTAAAAAAATTATGTTTTCATTTGGATGAGAATATCCCGTTTTTGCACTTGTAAATTAATCTAATTAGTGAGCTAATATAGTTGTTCTCGCACCATGCAGTAGTTTTCACATTCCTTGATCGTGTTAAGCTATCCATGTGACAAAAAAATACAACCTTATCTTTAGAGGTATCATCAATGTATTTGTTGTAAATAGATACTTATCAAAATAAAAAACAATTTTTATCCCATTTTTGTCTTCCAATATGGATAAGTGCATTAATATTTTTAATCTCTCCATCGTCACACTATTAATCAAATAAGAGTTTCTTTGTTATATTCTCCTTCCAAATTTCCAAATGATGTATCATAAAATTCAAATCCTTGGAAATGAGTGTAGCATATTAAGTTCTTAATTTCACGGGAGGAGAAAAGGTGAACACGTGGATGTTGTTATTATCAGGCTTCTCTCCATTTACCTAAAGGATTAGAAATTAGTAATTCCAAAGGAGAAAATGTGAGTAGCTAAAGGAGGTCAACCCAAATATCAGACATTGAAGGGATTGTATAGAACAAATGCAGAGGCAACTTCAAGGGGTCGTGTAACCAAACAATAGAGAAGGGTGGTCATATTTTGGGATAGATTTCAGTAGTATCAAGGGGGTTTTGTAACTGGTTTTAGTATGACTATAGAGGCTATATGGTGTACTAGGACAAATAGGTTTTATTATAATTTTTCTTTGTTTTCTGAATGGGATATCTTTTGAGTTTGGTATCCCTTGTAAGGTTGGAGTAACTTTAATGAAAAATTGATATTTTAGGGGATGAAATTTATGTGTGTGTTTTAGAGATTAGTTTCAAGTAGTTACTGATGATTTCTTATTTATAGTTAAATTTATAGTACATATTTTATTATATGACCTGAAGAATTCAATCTAAAGTATTTTTTAATAATGAAACCGTAAGGAATTAATTTACCTAGGTTGTATGGATAAAGATTTTAACATAGTATTAGAGTTTTATATCTAAGAGAAGTCAATTTCCAAGTAGCTACAACAACAGATTTAAATCCTACAACAAAAAATATGAAGGTTACAACAACATATTTAAATGATACAATGATAGATTTAAGTTTCAGTTAGACATATCTAGTGCATATGTGGGTATGCAACAAGCATAGCTTACAGATACAAGTGATCAATAAAGAAATTTAGTGCATATATGGGTATACAACAAATAAATACTACATATGTGAGTGACCAATAGACAAATATAATACAAATTTGGGTTACAACAAGAAAATATTATAGATGAAAGTGACCGATAGACAAATCTAGTGCAGATATGGGTATATAAGAGGAAAATGAAGTAGATATGGGGACTAACAATTATTTTTTATTGGGTGCTTGAAGGATTAATAACTATTTTAGGGAAGTTTTGTTTAGATCTGGAAGATAGCAACAACTAGTCTCAGACTTGAAGACAAATTGGATGGAGCTTCAAACTTCTTATCTTAGAAAGAAATATTTACTTTTTCTTTTGAAAGAAAAATATCTTTTGGAGTTTTTTTGACAAAGTAGTTCCTACATTGAAAATTTTTCAAGAATTGGTAGCTTGTGAGAAGGATATCAAAGCAACATGTGTAATATTAGATGTAGTGAAGGATCATCTGAGTCCTCACTTTTTCCAAGAATAAGACTACCAAGGAGATGTTAGATTCCTTGGTAATTATTTACGAGTGAAACAACATAAATAGGAATATAATATTAAGGAATAATCTTATATTTATGTTAATTTGGAAATGTGAAAATGTGAATTTGTTTTATTTAAACTGTGTTTGCAAAAATCCGTACTAAAAAAGGTTGAGAATTGCCTCTAATAATGGCCTCCAAAGTTTGCCTACTCTCGCTGATCACAAACTCTCTTCACTTCAAGATCTCTCAACTTTGTCAAATATTCAACATTTGACTCTCTGTGGCATGATGGTTTAATTTTACAATAT
This sequence comes from Pinus albicaulis, assembly GCA_034641835.2. Classification (NCBI taxonomy): domain Eukaryota; kingdom Viridiplantae; phylum Streptophyta; class Pinopsida; order Pinales; family Pinaceae; genus Pinus; species Pinus albicaulis. Next base: position 835,382,871 of record CM076575.1, read on the forward strand.
GAATTTTGTTAGCCAACTAGCCTGGGTCAAACCTGTGGGGGTGGCATTGGTCATATCAAAATACAACCCAATTTTGATTTACAATAGGCCCACAACCAAATCACATGTTAAAAAAATTATAAACGTATAACAAACAACTACATCTAGTCCAATAAAATATTATAGGATTAAGCTAACCATTCGATGGAATTCCTTTTGGGTTTTGCGCCCACGGCGACTGGCAAATCCCTCCAACGAACACGGGCCCCACGCCCCTCCCCGTTTTCGTCCATCTCCATCCCACGACTCTACCATTTGAAGGAGTCTGTTTAGGAGCTAGTCGAACTACTCACTGTTTTTGTTTCCTCCTACCCACCTATGCACGGGGCGCCCATGAATTCAAATACTTTCCCACGTTCCTCGAGCCGCTTCAGCCCACTCCGAACAGGTCCTTGCAAACAAGTCGAGGGAAGACGCCAGAGCCACGGTGGCATCATCCTATAATCGACGGAACATTGAAATCCCTTGTTAACCAATGGATACATTGAACACGATAAAATGAAAGCCATTGTTGGAATACTACTGAAAAATCAATTGAATGAAAGCCTTCGTTGGACCACTTCTAAAAACCGGTTAGTTTTGTTTAGTGAATGCCTGTTTTTTAATTCGATGTATGTGTATTTTTAAGTGAGAAGGAAGGTTGTGCCCACTCCACCGTTGCGGCAACTCGCTTAAAAATGGTGAAGCAAGTGAAATGGGAATCAATAATTTCCCTTCCGGTGAAAAACCATAAAGAAAAGCTCATCTTCTTTAGGTAAGATTTAGATTGGTCTCTTGTACAAGGAAAACACAAGGACTCCTTATATCGGATTGAAAAAATTCCTCCAACTAGAATTGGAGACTTTATTAAAGGAGAGGAAATGAACCCAAATGCTCCATGTTCTTTCACCCAGGTACAAAACAAACGCCCAGGCTCAAGGCCCATTGCTTCCTTGCTATATGAAGAGTGAGTTTTTTTATAAATCCTATGTATATATGTTGGTATTAATAGTGCTCAAACAATTTTCATGGAATCATATGTATTGAGTTTTCAAACCTTTTTATGCAGCTATGCTTGTTCATATGGCCCTGATGACACAAGGGGACAAGATAAAGTGAAGCAAAAATACTCATTTGTGAAAAAGAGGGGATGCCAATGCCATTTCATTGTAAAAATTATGGTTCAAATCCCCGAGATTGTGATAATAACATATAACATGTATGAGCATGTAGATAGCCAAGGATTGCCTTGTCATGATCAACATGACACCTTAGCTCCTGCTAGGGTGCTGCATCAACTAAAGTTATCAAGGGACATGGTTTCCTATGTAGAGAGTTGTTTCTTCTTAGATGTGCCAGTTGACTCTGTTTGCAAAATGCATGTTAAAAAATATATTGACATGGATGTTGCAACTCAAGGTAGGGATTTATTTTTGTGTAGAAAATATGTTGTTAACATATATAATCGTCTAATGAAAGGAAATTATCAGTTGCATAAGAAGGATGAAATGAGTGTGAACCTTTGGTATAGGAAACACCAAAATGATTTTTTCTTTTATCAAAATCCCAATGGTGGAGATGTCCATTTTATAGTTGGAATTCAGACGAAGTGGATGTTGGAACCATGGTGAAGCTATCGAATAATAGCCTACTAGCCATGGATTCAACATTCAACACGAATAAGTATGGGGTGAGTGTATTAAGATTGATTGATCTAGTACAATAACTTGATTAATAATGATTGATGATCTATGTATTTTGAATGTGATAGTATCAATTGTACACACTCGTCATGTTTGATCACCAACAAAGTGGGGTGCCAGTTGCATGGGTGGTGGCATCACGTAATACATCATAGGAAATTTTGTTATGGTTGGAGCAGCTCATGCATAGGTGTCACCAAGTTGATCATAGTTGGAAATTTAAGCTCTCATGGTTGATGATGCATTGGCTAAAATTGGTGCTTTGAGGTAACTTCAATATTCTTATTTTTCAGTACAACTTGTATTTATTACAAAAATAACATGCTTGAAATGAATTGAATGTGGCAGAATAATCACAAGGTGAAATGTTATCTTGTGTGTTTTTCATGTACGTCGAGCATGGCTAAAAAATGTGAATCGATTGGCTAGTAATCCAGAAATAGCAAAAGAAATGTTTAGTGATTTGGGTTTAATTATGAATTATTCTTCCAATGTTGAAGTGAGCAATGAAATTAATTCTTTCTTCAACAAATATGATGATGAGGAAAAGTTCCTAGACTATTTCCACTAGAATTGGGTTGCTAGTGACAAGATTTGTAAGTTGAAAAACTCTTAAGTTACATTTCTCTTTTTGCTTTGAAATATGAATGAAATATCTTCATTAACCCAAATTTTATGCAATTAGGGATGTGGGTCAAAGGTTGTTGGGATTTTCCCCATGCAAATCAGGAGACAAACAATGTTGTGGAATTATATCATTATTACCTAGAGACAAACTTTCTATCTGATAGAAGAAAGAAATGTTCTCGTAGGATGGATTGGTTGATATATGTTCTTCTAACAAATGTTGAACCCTGTTATCGGTTTAAGGAAATTCTAAAAACGGAATAATTTTTAAATAATTACAAGAAAGAGAAACAATTGGAATCATCAATGGAAAAAGCAAAATTAATACTAGATAGTGATTGCAGCCCTCATTCGCAAATGTCTCATGCTTTTTGGGTGAGGAGTCAATCTAAAGTTAATAAGCAATATCTTGTCACTTGTCATCGTACAAATTTCATAACTTGTGATTTCCCATGGTCTATTCATGGCAACATATGCAAGCATGCCATAAAGGTGGGTTGGTTGTGTTCCAGTTCAATGGCTTCAAACCAATTACAAAATCATCAAAGCACAATTGAGTCATACAATGACCCTCCTGAGATAAATATAGAGGCAATATCCGATCTTCCTGAAGATGCAAACACAACTGCCATGGATAGTCGCAATGTCGATGTAAATGTTGAACAAATTGAGATGGCCAAGGAGGATTTATTTGGCTACTTAGACCTGGTTCGAAACAGTCCTCCTACTAATTTGACTAAGATTAAACAATTAATTGCTTTAGTTAAAAAATTATTGGATGACGCCAACAATCTTCATATTATGGATTATGAATTTACATGTGGATTGGGTGCTTTTGAGTTGTCTTTGAAGAGGAAGAAGAGTTTCCTAAGCCTCAAAAAGAGAAGAAAAACAAGGCAACAAAATGCAAGATTGGAAATTGACATGAATATCCCGGCAGATGAAGATGAACCGTTTCAATTTGAACAACTCAACAAGCGAGGTTGCCCTCTTGCCAACAATGAATGCTTTTCCAGGTTTCTTGTGCACGATTTTGTTTTCAATTTGATTTTAATATTTATTCATGTATTAGCTATATTTGATTTATTAATGTTTTTTTTACTATGTCCGTGTATGTTTGATAGGTGGTGAGGATATGGTTGGAGATTTCTATAATTTGATGGAATTTTCATTCAAGGTGATTAAATAACTCCGTGCATTTACACTCGGTCTTTTAATACATTGATTTTTTTGTAAGTCATGGAAGATAGCTTTCAGGTGGTTTTGCATACTTGCATAGTTGCATATATTTGTGTGCAAACAATAATCTAATATATAAATTTGAATAAAAACAATGGAAATGTAACAAAATTATTAGAGGAGCTACAATGAAATTGTAACTAAACATGTCAAACACAATTTTACTAGTTTTTTATAACTAACAAAACAAACTGGAGAGTTCTATATTACAACATAAAATATAATGTGTTTGTTGTCTATGATTTGATGCAACAGTGAGCCAGTGTGTCAACAACGATGGCCCAGTATGTCAATCTGAATCTGTGGATGAAGGGGGACATTCATGAAGATTGTTGATACAATAATCACAATGTCCTGGTTCATCGAGACGAAGATAGCCTCCTGTATCCATAATAACATTCCAGCAATCAAATTCTTCTTTTTTTGTTAGCATGTATTTCTTTTTATATACCCTTGTTGGAAGCCAGATCATTGGATACTAAAATCTAAGACCTATCTAGTGATTCCCACACTATCCCATAGCAATAATATACCGATAAACCCTTGTTAAGGTTGTCTTTAAGTTGAGGTAGTTAAATGGATCTTTATTTCGGGGTTGTTTTCCCATGCTATCCCACCTTGCTTTACATCCTCCCTATGCCTTAGTTTCCAATAAGTGAATCTGGCGTGCACAATATGCAATGGTCATCTCCCTGTTCTCGAAGATAAGCTCTGCTACTTTTGGAGAGTTGATGGATTTTTGATGTCCTTCTATCACCTCCACAGGTTTGGGATGTTCTCGTCTAACCCACAGAAGGCTCTCGAAATTATGCAAACAAATGTTCACATCATCCAACCAACTGGCCTGATTTCTCAAATACGATTCAAAGGCCCTCAATTGGACATCCCCTGTAACATGGTTGGGATTCCATTTTGTATTATAAGGTACCAAAAAATTATGTTGGTACAGTTCACAGAGCATGTCTCTAACTTGATCACAAATTGTCATATATGCCTCCAAGAAACCATCACTGCTTTCAAGCTGGAGTGGGATATTTTGGATGATAGCATTCTTTTTAAATGTCACGATTTTTTTAGTCAATTACGCGTTGTAATTGGTTGAAGGATCCCTCCAAGTGAGCACACCATCCATTAGCTCTCTAAGTTCTTGCTTATCCTTCTCTAACTTGGTCACCTTCCTTTCCAGCTCATCCACTGTTTTTTTATGTCTTCGTAAAACTTTGTTTTTATATTCTTCTTCGCATATCTTTCCAAGGTCAGGAAGTGATTTGTTGTGCACACTGTAAGGTATTTAGTGTCTCGAATATGCGTATTTAGACAACTGTAATTTATCCTTTGGTTCCTCATCATATTTTTCTCACCAATGTCTTTGGTCAGTTTGATCTATGGTTCCTCATCCTTTGTTAGTTTCATATCTGGTTGTTGTTCCTCTGTGTCTATACCCATTTCTTTTGTTACTTTGATATGTAATTCTTGTTCCTCTGTATGGAAATTTGTGATTTTGGTATGGGACTCTGCAACTTCAATGTCATCAGTCTGTTTTTTTCCAAGGGGTATATCTTGTTGGACCCTTGGAGAAGGAATACCTATGTCATCAATGGGTATGAACTCTACAACTTGAATGTCATAAGTCTGTTTTTTTCGAAGGGGTATATCTTGTTGGACCCTTGGAGAAGGAATACCTATGTCATCAATGGGTATGGACTCTGCAACTTGGGCCAAGTAATCTAATCTATCAAAAGTTTCTTTTTGTCTGAGATCATTTGTTAGGGTTTTAACTTTGATCTGTAGTTGTCTCTTTTTCATCTGGAGAGTCCTATTCTTCCTTAACAATGAAATATACAGAGGAAGATGTTTACAGGTACTTACTTTTGCAATGTGCTTCTTTGTCAATTTTGGTGGTTCAGTTGGTTCGTCCTCCTGATCATCCCCATACAATTATGGTTCTACAGTTGGTTGATCCTCCTGATCATCACCATACAATTTTGGTTGTGCAGTTGGTTGGTCCTCTTGATCATCCCCATACAATTCTGGTTGTACATTTGATTGGTCCTCCTGATCATCCCCAAAAAATTTGGGTTGTGTAGTTGGTTGGCCCATCACTTTTTCCCTATACAGTTGTTGGTACTCCTCTTCATTTGCATGCAACATTTGAATTGAGACAAGGCCATCTGAGTCGTACCATTCGGTTAGTCCTACTATGTATTCATAGTCAAAATCAGGAGAGGAAAGCTTATCAACTTGTTTTTTTGTGTCAGCAAGCTGGCCTAATCCTTCTTCCATGCATCCTTCGTCCATGACCCCCTCAATTAATACATCTTGTGGATACTCTTGCTCTTGCTCTTGCTCTTGTTCTATTGCTATCTCTTCTGGGAGTTTTTCTGTAACAATGGGGAGGGTTTTAGGAACTAGAGCATAACGACCTCTCTTTCCCCTGTTCTTCTTGGCTTTTGGCACTGTTGTCGGGCGTTTCCTGTATCCTCTCAATCTTCTGGTCACAGGTTTACTCCCCAATATTTGTACTTCATCATCATCATCTTGGCCATCTCCTTTATGTGCAACTTTAACAGCAAAAACCCTGGAAACCCTCCTAGTTTGAACACATGGCATCTTAGTTGCCATATGGAAAGGTTCTGTGGGAGGTCAATGAACCCAGTTGCAGGTACGAGGTCATCGGGTGGAGTTGCAGCTAGACAGTCATGGGGTAGAGTTGCAGCTGGGGGGTCATGGGGCGGAGTTGCCGCTAAGGGGTCATGGGGTGGAGTTGCCACTGAGAGGTCATGGGGTGGAGTTGCCACTGAGAGGTCATTGGGCAGAGTTGCAACTGGGGGGTCATGGGGCAGAGTTGCAGCTGGGGGGTCATGGGGTGGAGTTGCCGCTGAGAGGTCATGGGGTGGAGTTTCTGTTGAGAGGTCATGGAGCGGAGTTGCAGCTGGGGGGTCATGGGGCGGAGTTGTAGCTGGGGGGTCATGGGGCAGAGTTGCAACTTGGAGGTCATGGGGTGGAGTTGCAGCTTCAACATGCAATGGATTTCCAATTAGTTCATCCCAAGTTCTCCCTTCCCTTTACAGCGCAACAACCACCAAAATTTTAACAAGGCATTGGTGGGAAAGGATTTCGAGCGACCGCTTTGATTTCTGCACACCTTGGGCCATTTGGTCTAGGGTTTTTGCAAGAAATAAAGGCATGTTAAGAAATCTGTCGTGACGCAGGTGGTCTAACAAGCGGAGGTGCTCATAATAAATAACCACATACCTTCCTTCACAAGTGAAAAATATCTGGACAAGGAATGAAACATCTGACTAGGGTTGTGGTAATGACTTCCTCTCATATCCCGAGCCACTCCTGATTAGTTGTTCACCTGCCTTAAGGAAATTCCTCACAATATCAGGTTGGGGTTTTCAGGGTGCAAACCACTTTTTTCCCGTCTAGAGTAACCTTGACACTTCAGCAATCGCCTATTCTGTCGCATGCACCATTGTCCCTGCTACCTCTGATCTACCCTCCCTGTAATGCATGGAAAATTATAGGGCTATGTCATTGTCATGCCCCTGAAACCTGCGAATATAATCTATCCAACCGACATGTTCAAATAATTGTTTAATGGGTGGAAATGCGTCTAACAATTCTTTGGCATTCTTGGCGTATTCTTGAACCTCCCATCTCTAGCCAGAGTTCAGAGTGGCTATGGTTGTGTTAGTTGTTTGCAAGGGTTCGAATGTGGGACAATGGCGCAATGGAAGAGTTGGGGTAATGGGTACAGTAATAAAATTATTAATGGGGATGGGTTATTTATGATGGTGCCCGTATGCAAACATGTGTTGCCGCAAGGGGTCGGGAAATAGATATGCGGAGGGTTAAATGAAAGTCATCTCAACCACATGATTAATATCATTGATTTTGCATTGCCAATTAATCTTTTGACAGTTATATGAAACCCCACCACCCAGCCAACCACTCTTAAGAATTTTTTTAAAAGTTTAATTATAAAGTTCTAAATACTATTAAAAATAAAATAATCTAACTTTTTTATATAACCTTAAATGACAAATTGTGTTCAGCATATCTTCAAGACAGGACTTGGAATAAAACCAGTTATAAATATGGCCACATTGTAACACCCTTAGAACAAAGCCATTTATAAACATAGCCAGATTGTAACACACTGAAACAATGCCCTTCCCCATTTCCAATCAAGCCACTCAACAGGAGGCCTGGAAAGTGAAACTTTTGCTCAGGGTGTCTATTTTTTATTTTGATCATTCTTCTTTCTTGGTATATGGGATGAACTCCCTTGAGATATATCCCAAGATGACAATTTATATGCATTCCTTTACTCTCTGGATATTTTCAACAACATGTTAAAGAACTAATGTAAGGAGCATGTAACATTCATATATAATAACGTTTCAAATATATAATGAAATAAAAGATGACTATCAATCTATAAAGAAAAACTTAATACAAGTGAATAAAAGTACCATATTTATGAAGTCCTACTCATGTAAACTGGTAGTAATTGATCTGATCCTTTTCACTTTCAAGCAATTTAAAGAGTACAGTAGTGCAACATCAGTTAAACAGCTTTAATTGTCAAAAGATAACAGATGTGTTCCATTAATTCATCAAAGCACTTATAAACTTACAATAGTGCATTCTCTGCAAATTTTTTTGACAAATTTATGGACCCTTTTCTAAATGCATGAGAGGGGTTTAAATACTAAACTAACTATGTTCTAAAAATAGATTATTACAAAAATATAGAGGAGGTTTCAAACAACCATCCTCGTAGGACTAACTTAAACTATAATCTAGGAAAATAAAATAACAACTTACATTTGTGAATTCTGCCCTTTCTTTTGGAGTTGGACACGAAGTTGACAAATATCCATCATAGGCTTGAGCTGAGCTGGCTGTGAAATCCTTGATCTGACCTGCCCCTTGAATACTGCATTTGAAAGTAAGGGTTGTGATCATTTTGTTGAATCTGTTAAGGATCAAAGAGTTTGATACTGATGATAAGGTTTGATCAGAAAATTCCAATAATTTTCTTGATCAAATTTATTTACCTTCTTAATTTCTTCATCCTGTGTGTCTGTTTTCTGCTTCCACTGTGCTTCTATCTGTTTTGCTTCTAAAAACACTTCAGACGTGTTCTCTTTGAGAAGTTCTGCTTTTACCAGTTGTTCACATACAGATTCAATAATTTCATTTAATAACTTATATGTTTTCACTGCTGGTTTCTCTGCCTACTTGATTTGTGCTTCCCAACCTCTAAATAGAATCTCCTTATGAAACCTATCTACCTGAGGTAGATCTGCTTCCTTTCCCGAGTCTGATACTTGCCACCGAATGTGTTCATCGATCTTCTTTTCATGTCTTTCACGTTCAAGCTTCTGGATAGTTGTCTGTTGGATCAATATTTTATTTGAATCACAATAAGAGTAAATCATAGAAGCTTGATGACAAAATAATTCCTGTTCTTTCTTTAACTTAGCATTTATATCTAGTGCTTCTTTAATAAACTGTTCCAATTGCGGTTGGCTCTATATTCTAATCATTATTGTTTCCAGTTGTGCTTGTTTCTCATTGATATTTTTTTGATGATGTACTTTGAGGCTTTCGAAATCCTTTTGAAATTGGGCCATATTTTCTTTGATTTTCTCACTGGAGTTGGATTTTTCTTCATTTAACAGTCTCTCTAGTTCTAGTACCCTGGCTTCCTTCTGGTTCAACAACACTCTAACTCCAATAGCTTTATCAATGGTGACAGTAGCATATGCTCCTGCGTACTGTGATAATTTAGTTAGATCTTCTGTAGGGTCATGTAAGGAATATTTCCACAATACATCAACTGATTCATCTGTGAGATTTGAGACTGTTTCACCAGTTCTTATTCTTTTGTTCCTCTTAACTACATCCTTATAGCTAGGACTGTAGAAAATGTCCAGTGAAGGAATTTCTTCAACTTGTAAAATTGTCTTTTCTGTAGGGTAGGCCGATATGATCTCTCGATCATGAGTTTCTGGAACTTGTTGTAGTGGATTAATAGTTTCCACTACCTTCTGGGAATGTTCAGGTGTTTGAAAGCTAAATATTTGATCAGTGTTCGGATTTTCCTTAGGAGTCTTTATTGCTTCAGAAAACTCCTCCCATTCACTACTAAAATTCTTCGTTTGCGATTTTTCAGACTGATCTAGTGTGTTATGACTATGCTGAACTTCTTGAGATGTTGAATCTGTTCCATTACTTTCTTTTCCCTCATGCATCTCTATCTCTTGGATTACCTGATCAATTATCTTTTCTGGGCTATCCTTTCTGGATTCGGATTCGTTTTCAGAATGATCCGAATTGTGAGATTGATGTTGTGATTGACCTAATTCATCCTCAAACATGTCTTTAGCTTCATTATCCAAGCTGATACTTGGATTAGGTCTGTTGATATAATCAATAGTTAACAAATTGAGAGGAATTCTCTGCAATATATTATTTCTATATCCTTGGAAAGCTTCCAAATCATATTGACTCAATTGGGTGGATGCAAACTTGGTTATATCTGAAAAATTTTATATGCCTTGAAAGAGATCATCAAATCCATTTGCTTCCATTACAAAAGGCTTCATTTTGAGCTTTGACGCGTAATTTTTAGTTACATCATTTGGATTGTATAACCTCTTTGGCATTTCTACCAATTTCAATAGATCAATCTTGGAAACGTTATTGTAGGTATGGCTAATATCATATAGTACAAAATTGCCACACTGTACAAGGAAATTAGGCAAAATGGCCTTCTTAGCATTTTTGAGTTGTTTAGTGATACCATTAACAAGCTGGTAAGCTATCTCTCGTGCAAGCAACTTATCAGGAACATAATAAGGTAAGATGTGGTGAGAAGCATAAGTCCCGAATACTCTGACATATGTAAAATTCTCCTCTGCAAACCACCTAGCCACAGAAAGAATATATGCGTTGGCCTCTTCATAAACCCTAGGGGCCTTTTTATTGAATATCATTTGGTGCATAGACAATATGACTCCATAATTTTTTTTATAGAAATGCAGGTGGAATTCTGAATCCTAGAGGTCTCTGTGGTAAATGTGGATTGGGGTAGGGCCTTGCATAGTGCATTTCAATCCCATGGTAGGAAAACTAGAATTGAAACAGATGGAATCCATGACATAGGCAGACATATAAAAGGGAGGTGTATCTCTAGATGAAGAACTCCTCTTATTCCTATATTCAGTAATGTGATTGGCTAAATTATTAGATAGGATGTTTTCCCAATTCAGAATTGATGAATTGATGATTGCGTCAATCATTGGAACCCATTCTATTGAAAACCTAGTCATATCAGGATTACCAAACAATCTACACAACATACCGGTAGCATAACAATAAGGGGAAGGAATTTGGGCAATTGAGTACATACCGAGTTTATCTCGCTTCAACTTTCCCTGGTCTTCCATCCATTCTTTGATGACTTTCATGAGATCTGGATGCTCTGCACTAAAGCTTTGCAAAAAAGCATTGTCATACTTATGCTGCAGGGAGGGTAGATGATACATTGCTTTTAAGTCTTCTGCCCCAAAAGACCCTAAGCCTTCTCCCTTTGAATCTTTGAATTTCCTATCAGCTATGTTTAAGTGGTCAATTACCCACTTAATCATGTCTGTGTAAGGGGGAATTTTCGGTCTTGCTGCTACCTTGTGGATGAATGAACATGCAACATCAAATTCAGTAGCGTCTTAAGTAGATGTCGTGCCTGTTGTAGATATTTTGGTTATTACTCTTGGTTTTTCATCTTCAAACAATTTATACATTGTTTCCCATGACGAACTGCCACATTCCTTGTTGCAGGTAGTATCTGAGAATAAGGGAGACATCTCTGATTCTTTAGTAGGCAGTGCTTGATAAATCTCTTTTCCCTTCTTGCTCATTTCAATCTTCCTTGATACCTTCGTTAAATGGTTTCCTGAATTCAATTAAACAAGGAGAGAATTAAAAGTAGGAGAGAGTCAAATCCGTTGTTTATATCAAACATGCGTGAATTTCAAAATCATATCTCTTACAGCTTGACATGAAATAAATGTAATATCAATCAACTTGAAGCCTCGCATGCTCGAGAAATTAAATGTTGTGAAATCGCCTATCGGCATATATAATTTTTCCCGCTTGTAATGTTTACCCATAAATATTGTGAAATGCGATCTGCACAAATCGCACATCGCAACTTTTATGCGATAATAGTTTTGTTTTATGGCTAAGTTAAGCGAAATGTGAAATGCGCATTCAAAAATCCATGCGGTCGCGCTTAAAGGACTTTAAAGATTTATTTTGATGCTTTGTTTCCTTTTTGGGTCTGCGCAATCGCACGTATCAATACTGAAGTTATTCAAGATTTTTAACACATATCTTCGAAATAGGAGATTGAAGTTACTTTAATTTAAAAAATTTAAAATTTAAATATATAAATATGTATCAATATGCTTGGTAAGATGTGAAAATAAATATTCCATGCTGTAACAATGCATTCCATTATGAAATTGTTGACCTATCTACTAACAACACATGCGCATTTTTTCATAATCAAAAGATTGGCTTTTTATTAAAACTTTAGGCAAAGTTTATATGAGATTCTCAAGACAATAGACCTTGAATCTTGAGATCAATAGTCTCTGTATGGCTCGATTTCATATAAACATGTTATTCTGGGGATGAATGTTCCCCTTTACAAGTCCATGTGAAGCTAACTTTTCAATTCATTCAAATCATAAAATCATATATACCTTAATGCTTTTCAAAGAATATCCCCTGGAATTATTCACTTGCATTGGTACCTGTGTGGGTTCTGTTCTCAGTACATAACAATGTTAAAGAGTTGGGTTGTCTAGATAAATTCATTGATTTGTAAGTTCTTCATATTATTTTCTATGTTTGCAGGCTAAGTTGTTGTTGATGTCATGGATGTCAAAACGTGCTTCAGTTCAAAACACCTAGCCTTGTGGCTGTAGATATTGATGATGGAGAAATTCACAACAATTGGATTGTTTGTTTGGATATTTATACATTGCTGCCCCTTAAATGAGGTTGGATCTATTGATTGAAAAAGTGCAAGATGTCACATTTGCATTTTTCATTTAACCATGTATGTATAAAAGACAAATAATGATTGATATATCGCCTATATTGGTTGGCTTTTAACCAAGGGTATCTCACATAATTTGTCAATGAAGAGGCTTCTTTAAAAATTAGAGCTCATTATAGTCAAATTAGAGGCTTGTATAAATTATGGGAGCATGTGCTGCTCATGGATAATGAATGAATGAATGTTCGTAGAAGTTGGAATTGCGAAGTTGTATTGAAGGCATTATAATGAATAAATAGTCTCGTTTTGTAGCATATTTTGGAATCCTCTATTTGTTGATAAAACTATTAAATACATGACAACGCTTCTGTACATGTGCCAGCACAATTGAATGAGATTGGATTCTGATTTCCAGAATAAAAGGCATAATAAAAGCATCTATCACATAATCTAATGACATAACTAGATTGTAATAAAAATGTAATTCCATTAATAGTATTTACTGAAAAATACATTTTCTACATACATGTGTTGAGATATAACATCAAAAAATAGAGTGAGGCTTCTATACATGTGCCAGCGCAATTGAATGAGATTGGAATATGACTTCTAGAATAAAAGGCATAATAAAAGCATCCACCACATAATCTAATGACATAACTAGACTGTAATAAAAATATAATTCCATTAATACTATTTACTGAAAAATACATTTTCTACATACATGTGTTGACATATAACACCTAAAAATAGAGTGAGGCCATCTATAAAAAACAACTCATACAAAAATGATGGAGATCAGGTTGCTCCAATCTATCTCAAAAAATATGAATCCCCCAATAATAAACCCAATCCCTATCAGAATAACATTCCATTCATTAATAGGCCATCTATATCGATGCTTATCAATAATAATTGGTGGAGCACATGCTGGCTCCACAAATCTGCCACACCCACGACCATTGGATGTTGCTTCGATGAGTATCGAATCAGACACCCTTTGGACATCAGATTTGTACATAATTTCAAAACTTTGGAACTGTGCAGCAATGGATTTTTCCTATTGCTGAAGGGGCTTCAAGTTAGGTTTTCTGACTTGGTAGACACCATTCATCTGGTTGGTGACTAGTTTGGAGTTTGTGTAAGTGATACTGTCACTTGCACCATAACTATGTGCAGTTGTGAGGCCCTTGATCAAAACATAATAGTATGCTTCGTTGTTGGTTGTTATCCTAGGTAATTCTATATTATTCTGGTAAACTTGGCCCAGGGCTTCATTGTAAAGCACGAACCGTGTCCGTGCTCTCCCTGGGTTTGGGTGGCACCATATCTGGATAGCCAGGACCCATTTTGAAACCATCTGCAAAACAATAAAATAATTTAATTAAATATTGTTATATTTTTCCGTTGCAGTAGCGGAAACTCTGTTGCAGTAGCAGCGACTCTCTAGCAGTAGCGAAAACTCTTTATTGCCACTACTGCAATAGCGAGTTGCTGCTCTCTCTATGAAATAAATAAAAAATGAAGTTTGCAATTTTGTTAATATAAATAAAAATTTAATTAATTGCAGTTGTGGCAACACACTGTTATAGTGGCAGCAACTCGTTGTTGCCGCTACTGCAACAGCAAGTTGGTGCCACTACTCAAAATTAAAATTTACAGTCGCGGCAACTCGTTGTTGCCGCTACTGCAACAATGAGTTGCCGCTCTCTCTACAAAATAAATAAAAAATGAAGTTTGCAATTTCTTTAATATAAATAAAAATTTAATTTACAGCAGTTGCGGCAATACACTGTTGCAGTGGCAGCAACTCATTGTTGTCGCTACTGCAACAACGAGTTGTCGCTATTGCAACAGCAAATTTATGCTACTGCAACGACGAGTTGCTGCCACTGCTCAAAATTAAAATTTGCAGGTAACAACGAGTTGTCGCCACTGCTCAAAAATAAAATTTGCAGGCAACAACGAGTTTCTGCCATTGCTCACAAGCAAAATTTGCAGGCAACAACGAGTTGCCACCACTAATCAAAAGTAAATTTCACTTATATAAAAAGGAGGAAAAACACAATAAACGGGAAATTTACTTACCTTTCCTATTGCTACTGCTACTTCTCCTTCTCCACGAATGGTTAGCTTACTCCCTGGTTAAATTGGTCCCTGAAATTGGAAGCACAAACAAGCAAAGGAAGCTCGTAAAAAACTGCAAATAAAAAATGGAGTGGCAATTAAAAAAAAAACTAGTACTCAGTATCAATGATTTGGGAACAAATACAGAATTTTCCAAGCAACTTGCTGCTGAAATAATGTAAGTTATGTCGGTTCTGCTGCTCTGATGCTGAAAGGATGTAAGTTCTACATTATCGGGTCCCTGCGACTTACTCCATACTCGGGTCTCGAACTCTACCGGTCCTCACTGTGAGTCTTGAAGGGGCTCTGCTGGTCTGCTGGTCCGTTGAGTCTTCAAGACAGAAAGGGAGGGGCAGACTTATATGACAGAATGCAAAAATTCTCTCGACAAAATGACTTGAGGGAATAATGAGGAAGGCATAGGTCGACGAAATGAATAAGGGAGGAGCGCAGAAATTTAAAATGGCATTTGGGCAGAAACTCTAGAGCTCTAGTAGGTAGCAGCCATTACTCCCACACCATTCATTTGATTCAAATTTGAAATTATGTCACTTCGGCCTTGACACTGGTTGCGCAAGCTCGTGTGGGCGTACGCGAGGCTGGCTGCAAACGAGGATGGTTAGCCCCTTATGGGGACAGCTGACGGGGCATGTTAATGGTAATGTCGTGGGACAAAGACGGGGAGGGGCATGGGGCCTGCGTTCGCCGAAGGGATTCGTTGGTCGTTGGGTGTGCAAAACCCAAGGGGGTTCCTTCGAATGTTTAGCCCACTCCAATATTATATGGTGGCACATTCGTTTGGTGGTGTCACTATGTGTGGCAGTGGATTTATCTGTACTCCAAATTTGGTGGGGCTACCATATTTTGCGGTTTTTCCCGCCTTATTCCGCGATATATTACCATAATTTTAAAACAAATTACTCTGCTACCATGTGAAAAATCATTGGTGTGACCTATCGGTTGGGCATGCACCATCATACAAGGAAGTCATGGAGTTGAATCTCGTCATGCCACCATTGCTTGATTGTTGTGTTGCATCGAACTGTCCACAGGCCCATGTGGCCATTTTGGCCACCATTAGGGTGCCACGTGGAATACACCCATTTGTTCACATGTTCCACTAAAATACTTGATCAACCTGTTAGCGAAGTGCTACATCATCCCCACCATGCAACATGTCATCTTCCAACCAGATGCCATGTTAGCAATTGTACGACCATGTTTCAGCTCCATGTCGTGCCATGTCTAAGCCCAATCATCTTGTTAGTGCCACATGTAATTCTTTCACTGGTCCACCTATCAGCATCAAAGTGCCACGTGGTTCTTCCTAGTTCTACCACATTTCCTTTGACTTTGAATTTTTTTTTGTTATGCATAAAATTCAAAACACAGTATCGTTTTCATACGAACTCCTTTTTTCCCATCCAAGTTGTGGTAGATTTGGTTTTCCAATATCTATGTACTGGTTCTACTTTAATTTTTTGGCCTTTCTGAGATCCTCTTGGATTAGTCCTCCTCACTAATACCTTTTGGTCCTCCAAACACCAAGTGAGGGAAACACCTCCCCATTTGTCCGGTATCTCTTTACCTTGTTCTATGCACCTGTATCATCACAATCAACTGCATAATAACTATTACAACTGAAAGCATATTGTTAGCCATTTTAATTTTTCCACATATTTTTGCATTCATTACTTCTACTACTACCCATGTATTAGACATTAACAACGATATTAAAAACAAATACATTAATGAAAACAAGCCAATATGTTTAAACTTATTGATAGGTTCACATGAAAAAACCTCATGTCATAGTGTCACTATATCCTAAAGCATATCATGGTTAGGTATACATGCAAACATTTCACTTTCTTGCTTTAGATTGACTGCTACTTTTCCCACTTTCACATACATGAGTGGGATGGTTTTTGTTGCCCTCCCTACTACTAATATTTGAGTCTCGTGTTCGGACTTCGATCGATGATTTCGCTGAGCCATTCCAACCACTTCATGCTTTCCCTGCTGCTTGCCTTTCCGATCTCAGAATTTTTGAGGCTTCAATTTAGGGTGAAACTTCTAGCAGTGTTCATTGTCGTGGACCTCTTTCTTACAACGAGAGAGAGAATTTCCCATATTTCTTCTTTCCAAGAGGACTTGGAGGGTTTCCTTCATGCTTTTCCACCTTCTTGATGGCCATCATTTCCTATACAAATCCATTATTTTCCAACAATTGACAATGCTATGGTTAGTTAACCCAACCAAAGTGCATAGTTTCCTATGCCATAAGATTTCCTTTACATTTCCAATTCTCCTATAACCAAAAGGAAAATTGGAACAACTAACTTTATTATACCTGGAATGGTCATCTTTGGTGCACACATGTTGAGGAGAATATATGTTCGTTCTTCCACTCAATATCTTGCATGATTTGTTGTTTCTAGATAAAGATGTGCCATCACTCTTCATAGGATGTTTTCTTTCCCTTGGAGATTTCTTTTGCAACAGAGGAGCACCACCTATTTCCTATCCTCTCGCTTGACTTGATGATCCCTCTTTCATGTCTTTAGATTTGACATTATTTTCCAGCGTCTTGCAATTAAGATATATTTCCTCAACCATCACCTTCATCATCATAAAAACATCAAGGAAAGCTACCTCTGACTCGAAAGGATGTGAATCCATCTCTTCTCTTTGAGTAATATTTCTCAATCCAATTTCCAAATTTTCTTCCACGAGTGTCTCTTCACCTCACTTAAGATTGCTCCTAGTGATCATGCACACTCACAAACCAAATTTTCAACCTGCTATGATACCAAAAATGATTCAAAAGTGTGGAAATGTGAGTTTTGTTTATTTAAAAGGTGTTTGAGTGCATTTGTAGGATTATTTCACCAATTAAGTTCATAAGCATTTAACATGAATAACTTCTAAAAAAATTGTATAAATGAGAAGAGAAAACACATAAAAGAAGAAAAGTGCACAAGAAGGTTTGATAAAAAAGTTCGCACGCTGCTTGAACTACATCTCTGGACTCTTTTCTTTGATTAGGGAGGCCGATTTATTAATTTATATGTTAAGCAAGAAATTCTTACATCAACAAAAGCCACCAAAATTACATCAGATGAAACCCTGACTAGTTCCACTGTGTTTTGCTCAACCTCGGGAATCACAACAAAAATCCATACTGAAAAAGGTTGAGAATTTCCTCCATTGATGGTCTCTCTTCACTTAAAGAGCTCTCGACTCTATTAGATGTTCAACATCTAACTTTTTATAGCGCTATGGTTTAATTTTACAGTACAGAATTTTGTTGGCCAACCACCCATGGGTCAAACCCGCTGGGGTGGCACTAGTCATAACAATATATAACCAAATTTTGTTTTACAATAGACCCATGACCAAATCACAAGTTAAAATTATTATAACCTTATAAAAAACAACTACACCTGGTCCAATAAAATATTATATGGTGGCACATTCATTTGGAAGTGTCGCTATGTGTGGCAGTGGCTTTATCGATACTCAAAATTTGGCGGCACTTCCATAGTTGGTAGTTCCATCCATAGTTTTCCACCATACTTTACTATAATTTTAAAATGAATTAATATGCTTCCATGTAAGAACTCTTTGGTGTGGCCTTGGGCGTGCAACATCATACACATAATTCATGGGGTCGAACTCCGCCATGCCACCATTTCTTAATTTTTTATGTTGCACCAAACCTTCCACGGGCCCGCGTGGCCATTTTCACTACCACTGGGGTGCCACATGGAACCATCCCATTGGCCCATGTGGCATACATCCATTTGTTCATGTATGCCACTCAAGTGCCTGATCAACCTGCCAACAATGCGCAACAACATCCCTACCATACAACCATGTAATTTACCAACAATATGCCATGATACCGACCATATGCACACGTGTCATATCCACATCGTGCCACGTCCAAGCCCAGTCATCCTGTCAGTGCCATGTGTCAGTATGTCACTTGTCCACTTATCAACGCATAGTGCCACGTGTCACTCCTTAGTTTTTCCATGTGTCCTTTGACTTTGACTTTTGCTTTCTATGCTTGAACTTCAAAACACAATATATTTGTCATGCAGACTCCTTTTTCTCCCATTAAAGCTGAATTAAATTCAGTTTTCCAAACTCTACGCAATATTTTTTATTTCGTCTAAATTTAAAGAATTTAAATTTTTGGCCTTTTTGAGATCCTCCTGGATCATATGTAGATGTCTAGATTATGTTTAGTTATTAGTTATATCATGAAGATCACTGAGATCAACTTTCAACAGTTGGTGACAAGGTGATGAGATCATTTGGGAAGGTCCCACCCAGGGAGGGGCTCTCATTGTTAAAGACATTTGCAGAAGCTTGCAATCTCCCACCGGAACTGGATCAGACTTGGTTCATGCATATATGGGGGATGCACATGACTTTGAAGATTACATTATTTTCTTGGCTTACTTGCAGGCAGAACAAAGTTCTTACATGGGACAATTTATGTCATAGAGGTTTTTTTGGGATCTGGATTATGCTCGTTGTGTAGATCTGATGGGGAGTCTATGGTACATCTATTTCTCAGTTGTCCATTTACTATTTAGGTTTGGGATCATATATTCTCTCATCTATACTATTATGTCACTCGTTTTCAGTCCATCCTCCACTATTTTCTTTGGGCTATCAAATGTTGGATAATTTATTCTCGCATTCCATTTTTTACTATCCAGGAACTTTGGAAAACTAGGAATAGTGTCATTTTTTAAGGATTTTCCGCTCATCCATTATGTACCATGTCTAAGATCATGTCTTGGACTGGTGCTATGCCCCCTCGAATGCTCAATATTCAGGATATGACTAAGTGTTTGCAGCATAAAATTATCAAAATGCTGGCAAGATTTTTCGATGGCGACAAAAGATGGTGTTTGTGGTTGTGGCGTTATTTTATACAGGGATGTTAATGATAAATTCACTTTGACTTAGTCTGAAAGGGATGGAACTAACACTCGGGCGGAACTGCTGGATCTTTGGGGCATGCTTTGGTTTTCCAAGAGGCCGAATATTGGTCCCATACACATATATGGTGATTCTCATATCATTGTATAGGCTTTCAACGGTCGAAACTCCTTCAACCCACCACACCTTTGATATTGGCATAGGATGGAGGACCTTCTTAGGACTTTTCAATCGACTTCCATTGATCATATCTTCCGGGAGCAGAACTCGGAGGAAAATTTTCAGTCTAAACGTGGCATACAGATGGAGGAGGGTCTCCTATTTTTTGTTCATTCCATCGTTGGTCGGGAGGTTGAATGGGGCCGCATATATATTCCATAACACTTTCTTTTCACTTTCCTTTTTGCTCTACTCACTAGTTATATGTGTTTTTTGTTGGAATTTGGATTGCTCCTATTTTCTCATATGAGAGACACATGGTCCCTTTTTCCTACTTGTTTTCTTGCCACTGTCCCATGGACAGCCTGTAGTATATGAAGATACAATGCTTCGTTGTTGGATATGTATCTATTTATTTTTCTTATTATCTACTCATGGAGATCGGTATGACAATTATTTCTTCTCCACTAGATCATGTATATGTTACAGGAATATGTTGGAATATGATTTGAACACATGTAAACTGTTTGTATACATCATAATGAAACAATTTGTTTTTTTCCTCTGAAAAAGGAAGTTATTATGCAAATTTGGTTATGAAGTGACTATTATTTAAGACGCAATATTAGTATTGTCTAATTATGATATCTTTTGAAGTTTTCAGTCATAATGTAGTGAATTTTTTCTAGGTCAAATCTTCATTTTTGTTGTTTAAATGATTTTTTGACTATATATATAAACTCAACACCCTAAAAAACCTCAAAACACTTAAATTGTGAAGGGTTCATAATTCAAACTTGTGATTCTAATAGATGTTTTTCAATTCTAAGACAATTAAAACAAAAAATACTAAAAACACTTATAAACCAAACTACATAGTTAATATTTAATTTAATTATCATTAATATAATAAATACTTTCTTAATGCAAAAGGAAAACCTAGGTTGAGATCCCTTAATTCTCAATCCTCAAGTTCTTTACAAATTGTGTTGTTACATCAAAGTATTTATAAGAGATTGAAATATTTAATAGCCATAAATAAAGGTTAAATATTGGTAATTTTTTTATTAGTTCAAAATTTGATTCTTGATGTACTTTTTGACAAATTGAGTTTGTAGGAATTTTTAAGTCTCGTGGAAATATTGGAAACGAGTTGATTTTAATGCAACTTTTTGAAAAGTTTTCTGATTTATTTTTTCAATCTATTTTGTTTTCCAATTTATTTTTCTGATCTAATTTGTCTAAAATACGGCAAGAATTCATTGAGAATGTTATCCATGATAACACTTAGAAATAGTTTTTGAGTCAATTGGTCAAATTAGCTAGGGTTTTAAATTTTCTCAAAATAAAAGTTCATGTACAAAGTGTCATTTGGTCATCTTGCCATTATGTAGGGTCAATTTGAGTTTAAATGGGGTCAATCATAAAGGTTAAAATCCACTTCCATATGTGTCGGGCTTATTTGGTCATGATTGGCATTTTGACAATTTTCCAGAAATTCATAGCAAGTCCAATTATCAAAATAGAGTATTTGGTACGAAAGTTCCTGAAACTTTCGCAAAAAATATGTCACTTCAGCCACCTGTTTTGCTACAAAACTCTACAGTTGTTATTAACGGTCTAATTTTTAAAAAACACGAGTTAGAGTCCTGATAGATCATGAATATGTGTCAGATTTTACCTTTTTATTCATTATCACCAAATGATTCACACCACAAAATCTCATTTGCCATCGTTTTCATTCCATTTTGAGTTGTCTTTGTTGTCATAGGAAGGTCCAGCTGTCATTAGGAGAAGTTGCAGGTGGCAAGAAGCAGCTCTCAACGTATTGAAGCCATGGGACAAAAGAAATAATATAAAGGAGGCTCTGTGGTACTCCATGAACCCACAAACATGAATTTGTTGGAAGAAGACCCTGTTTTCAGCCAATCTTTTGCCAACGTTGGATGCCTCGACGGTTATGCTAGAAGTTGCAGGGTTTTCATGGACAGATTGCCAAGGATTTTTCCATGAATTTCACAGGAACATATGTTTACAGGCTAACAGAAATAAGTTGCAGGAACAAGTTAAGGATTGGAAACTCAAATAGACTTGATCAAAAATTTGAGCTCTTAAAGAGAAATCTCAAGATTTTTGCTGAAGTAGATGACACTCCTTGAATATGGTGAAATCCTCATTTTTTCCTATACTATCTTTAACCACTAGTTTCAATGATATAAAGGGTTGAACAGGCTATTAGGAGTGATAAGAAAGCTGAAGAAATCATAAAAAATAAAAAATTAGAAGATTCAGAAATTTCATAGCAACTCCCCATAGTAAAGATGAATATTTGCTACGGAATTATTGTAGGTTTTCATGAAGGAAAAGACAAGTTTAAACCTCAACTAAGGGAGCGCTAAATGCGTGCGTTTAGCTAATAAACATCAATGAAAACCCCTAAACTGTCAGAAAGGTCAGATTGGTAGCAGAAAGGTGTTTATTGGAATTTTCTACCAAAGTTTGCTACAAAACTTCCTAACTCTGTTTTTTCTGCGTAATGAAGTCTTGATTATTTTTTGGGCAATCAGGCAACAAATAATTAGATGGATTACAACTATTAGAAGTGTTCAAATCTTCAGCCCATGGACTCCTATTTTTTAAGAAGATAGGTCAACATCCACGTGGCAGCCAACTCAGCACTCCAACACATCAACACTCAAGTACATAGCATTCCAGCATAGTGAGCAAATTGGTTGCATTTCGATGAGGGTCATCAACAGAATTTGTTGAGTTCATAAATGATAAGAGGCTCCTTTTTGTATTCAAATTATGTTAAAACAAAAATATCCCTATAAAGGCTCAATCTTTTGTAACTCAATTAGAATTAGGTCTCTTAGCTATGCATCGATCTAGCCCAGTTGGTGGACTTTTGGTATGAAGACCTTTGCCTATATATGTGTAACTTTTTCACTTTGAAGAGGTGGATGGATGATGTGAGAGGACCACTTTTGTAAACTTTTTCTTCAGTTAATATACATTTGTTGCAGACTGTCTTTGACCTGAGATTATGTTTTGGCTTATATGTTTTATCTCCATGTTTTGTATGTTGTTATCAGTTTCATAACAATTTGATTACTTGGAATTCATGTTAGATGCTCCAACTTCCTTCATTTGTTGTGTTTTACTGTAAGTGTTTATGTCGCATCAGTTTAAAGCCAAAATTGCCTCAGCTTCCATGAAAACAATGTTGTTTGTAATTGATTTTCCTTAATTGACTCCATGCCCAATGGTGGCAGCCATCACACTCTCTTTCACCTGCAAAATCACATGAAGTAGAAACAGAGTTAGCCATCTACAAAATTGAATTTTATCTAGAGCAATTTATTGTTTTCCTTAAGATAGCCCTCTCAAGCTGGAAGGGCTAACTTCTAGTTAAAAGTTGGTTTGAAATAGTTATGCTTGGTTGGAGGTTGACATGGCCTAGCATGTTCTAGCCTAGTGATAACAGAAAACACAAGTTTGATGGGTAAACTTTGCACAATCGAAGTGCCCTAAGGGTTTTTCAGGGTGCTGAATCCATATATGCAGTGAAAAAACCAGTTTAAATAACACAAATAAGTTTCACCTCAAATTTTTCCGTTGGATTATGACCAAAAAATCCACCGGAAACTTCAAAAAGTCACATTAAAGATAACTCCATATTGGAAATGGAATAGAATATAAATATTTGTAATTTAGATTTATTTTAGATAATTAATTGAAAAAAAATATAAAAAATTGGTTTTTAGGTGTGGTTTTTTCTTTCTTTTTTAAACAAGTTGAATTTAGTTTGGGGTTAGCTTTAATTTTGGGTGGAAAAACTATTTGGGTGGAAGAACCATTTGTTTACCCATGGGATGCTATTACCCAAATATGTGAGATTCAATAAAGCATGGATGTGCCATGGGATAATTTTAATCCCCACTTGCAACTTCCACCCTCAATCCCCACAAAAACTAATTATTCTATGAATATGCCATGGGATAGTCATTAATTCTATGAAATTTGAATTAGTAACTTTATAAGACTAAGCCCCACAAAAACTAACTAATCTACACTACACTACCAATTGTGAAAACTTTTTATAACATGAACAAAAAGATATTTTTACAATAGTTATGATAGACTCTGCATGACTTTTCATGAGACGTACTTGGGAGTTCATAGATAACGTAATTACAATAGAATTTAAAATTACCAAGCACTTTTTGACAGATTTGTTGTCCTCTAGTCCGGTTAGGATACTTTGTTTTCACCGAGGCGACCCGGGTTCAAATCCCGGCAACAGAAATGCCATTGTTGGCATAAATGGTATTAATTGATTAATATCATAAATTGTTATTGTTAATATTTTGTTAAGCTAACAGGAAAACAAGTATCGGACGACGTTTAACTGCATTTGGATGAGGAGCTATATTTACAAAGGAAGAACAACAAATTAAGCACCATTCTTCCATTTAAATTATCTTTCCTGTTTTCAAACATTCCATGAAATGAATGCTGGAATAGCTTAGTTGGTTAGAGCGTGTAGCTCTTAACCACAAGGCCGGAGGTTCAAGCACTCCTCTTATCTTTCTTGTTTTGACTTTTCTTCCCACTATTTAAATAAAGGTCTTTATGGTCACTACTTAAATAAAGGTCTTTAGTGTCAATTTGGGCACTTTCTTTATACAGATTTTGATTTGTTTCTCCCATTATGAAACACTTGTCTCCATTGTTGAGTTGGGCACTCCATAATAATTTTTGACATTTTCTCTTACTATAAAACATATCTTTGTAACACACTTTAATGTTTTTATTGTCAATTTGGGCATTCCATATAAATTGGTGTCTTTATTGTGAATTTGGGCATTCCATATAAAAATTGATCTAGTATAATTTTCTTCTCCCAAATCAATGCTTGTAACATTTGTGGATGTCTCTATTGTCAATTTGGGCACTCCATACAAATTTGTTCTCCCACTATAAAACAAACCAATGCTTGTAACATTTGTGGATGCCTCCATTGTCAATTTGGGCACTTTATACAAATTTGTTTTCCCGCTATAAAACAAATCAATGCTTGTAACATACCCAGTTGTCTTTGTTGTCATTTTGGGCACTCCATACAAATTTGTCCTCCCACTGCAAAAAAAATCAATGCTTGTAACATACATAGATGTCTCCATTGTCAATTTGGGCACTCCATACCAATTTCAAGGATCAATTATGTATTCTAATCCTCTGGCCAATTTGTGTTTTGACTTTTTTTGATGTCTCCATTGTCAATTTGGGCACCCCATACAAATTTCGAGGAACACCTATGAATTCCAATCCTCTTGTCACTTAGCCCAACCCATTTCTCATGACATGGTCAAATCTATTTACTATTAAGCACTTTAGACACTCATACAATTGCCAAACAACTATAACATTTCTCTTTCATGGGAAAAGGAAAAAATTCCCTTTCTCTACTCAGTGTTTCAAGGATTTTCTTTCACCCTGATTTAGGGAGAGAGAATCTAAAACAATTAGTTTCCAGTTGAGAATAATTGAGAGGAGAAAGACTTGCCCAAAATAATAAATAGGGAAAAATAACAAATTTCCAAGTTTATGGTGTTTGCCTCAACTATTGTGGATATCCAACCATGGTTTTACCCTCAAAAACATCTTATTTCCTGTAATATTCTCAATAGAGAGTCCTTATCCTCCGCACATTCTTACTAGCCATAATTT
This sequence comes from Pinus albicaulis, assembly GCA_034641835.2. Taxonomy (NCBI): domain Eukaryota; kingdom Viridiplantae; phylum Streptophyta; class Pinopsida; order Pinales; family Pinaceae; genus Pinus; species Pinus albicaulis. Next base: position 835,408,524 of record CM076575.1, read on the forward strand.
TGTGGGATTCTCTTGTCATTTCAATGCATAAATAACCATGGTTTCCTATAGGTTCCTTCATAAACAAGGAGAGGGAGAGTGCTCCTATTTGGATGGAGTGGAGAATGCTCAAGGGAGAGGAATACTCAATACGAAAATGGAAGAATGATAATAAGTGATTAGAAGGGACCTTTTCTTCTCATTACGCCTCCCCCTTTTGAAAGATGTGACATTTTGTACTTGACCTCGCCTAACTCAAGTCAAAGATTGATGGGAAATATTTGGTAAGAAAGCAGGGGTAAAGAAAGTTGTACCTTAAAGAACAAGTATGAATTCAATCACCCATGCACCCTCTTTCCTCTTCCCCTCTTGCGGTCGCATGGTCCCCTTATTACTTCCTTAATAAACATTTTTAATATACAATATAGTATCATACTCCCAAAGTAGGGGAAGGAAGTGGCAAAGAGAATACATGGTGAATGTGTTGTAAAAGAAAATTAGACCATTTTTGGGGGATAGTTTGTTGTGCCACTGCTACTCACCTTCTTTCTTATTAACTTGACATTCCATGAATTCCTTAAGGTCTCACTGTCCCGTGGACATAGCCTCCTTTCTACTATTTTTCTAATTTAACTTAATAACACTATGAAGTTCTTTGTGTATAACTCATTTGCTTATTTTTCCTCTAGCTATTTATAAACTAGCATAGATCAATCTTAAACTTGAATCTACCAAGCATTGAGAGGGATCAAATCTCTTACAGTGTAAATTTTTTAATCAGTGAATTCCATATCATATATTAATGCCTTCATATTAAATGACAAAAAGATTACATCTCAAGAAATTTGATCCATCTTGATGCTTGATAAGTCTAGCTTTAAGATGAATCTATGTTGGTTGATTTTTTTAGATGTTGTTATGCACACACACACACACACATATATATATATTGTCATGGAATGTAACGTTACATGACAACATCATACTTATGTAATTAGAGGAAGAAGAGACATTACAAGGGAATTTTGGGACATCCATAGACATGAAAATATTAGGTGACATATATTAAGGATCAATCTCATTCAATGGTTTAATCAAATTTGATGTCCAAGATAAGGTGGTTAAGTTCCCATACTAGCACCCCCAAGACTTTTATGATAGAAATAGACTTTCACAATCTTCATCTATAAGCAAAGATGTTTCTCCTAAAAAACCTCATAACAACCTTTAAAAACTAGCCCATATCATCATTGTAGCTCAATTGAAAATTAATAGGTCCATATGTGTAGAAAATCCACATATATTCAACTGATCTTGTAATGTACTAAAACAAAATACTGAATCAATTCTACAAATTGCGGAAACCAATTTCGATCGCCAATCACATGAACAAGAAAGAGAAAGGATATCAATCGTACAACACAAATATTTATTTGGGGAAAGCCTCATTTAAAAGCCCCTCTATATGTATATTTCATAAGTCAAGAACTTGAAACAATATAATGTTATTTCCCTTCCTGAGAAACCTCTGCATCATCTCTGATTGTCTCACTCTAATCCTGGAAAGTTTGATCTAATACTTAACCAAAAACTTGCACCTGACTGACCAGCTTGGCTTACGCTTTCCTGAGGGAATTGAGCCCCTATTAAATAAGAAATTCCCACTAATTGATTTTGAAATACATCCAAGGCAATCTGATGACCTCATGCATGACCTGTACAAATTTTTAATTATACAATTGATAGTTCTCTTCCCTTTAATTCCAATCTCAACTGGGCCTTCCTTAAAACTGACATGCAACAACTATTTATAGCGAGTTATTAGTTATCTGATCAATCACTGCATGTGAATTAAATTAGATTTAATTCATTGGACCTGTCACTAGCTCATCCATTAGTTAGAACTAGTTAAACTGATTTTAACTCAAACAATTTAGTTAACTAATTATAAATCAAAATAAACTGCAATTGGACCCCTAAAACTTAGGGAGAACTCTACATGCCTCTAGTTTGACCCTCAACTCTAATTGACTAAGCTAACTAAGTCTTCCTGACTCAGTTAACACTTACAAGTTGTCATGTGATGTGGAATTACAATTTACTTCTAATATAACTAAGGGAAAATTAAACTAAAAGTCTCCTTGGTGTCGTTTTCAATATTTCTTGTTGTCAATTTCAACAATATGTGAGCAAGAATAGATGAGTTGTTGATCATTAATGGATTATGTGAAGAATGCAAGATGTGATTCCCAACATTCTATTGATATTAATGGTGGGGATTCTGAAATAAAACTGAAATGAATTGAAAATTATTACTAATTTATGGAACAAAACACAATAATTACAATTTGAAAAGGAAATGGGGTGACTAATAAACTTAGTGTTTCATTAAACAATTATATGCTCAAGTTTAAGTTGTTTCGATATAATGTTTATTGTATTAATATGCAAGGATAATAACAAAGAAAAATATATATTAAAGTTATATATTCATTGCTTCCATTTATTTTGAGCTAAATGTATCCTTATTGGTAAGTACAAATGATAAATCAATTTTGGTTCATTGGGTAACTTAATTAATATGCTGGTGTTATTTATGTATGTAATAGTCATAAGCTTTTGATTTACGGTAGTAGATAATATAATGAACTAGGTAGCAACTACCTTCTGATATTCTGAAAATGAGGTATGTATAAGATAAATTACATGATAGAGGTTAATATTAGGAGTGTTCAAGGCTTTCAATACAAACTATGTATTATCATAATCCCATGACATCCTTTGTGGTGCCTAAACTATCACACTCGAGAAATATCGAGTACAAAATATCCAATTCCTCCTCATTGTTGTCTTCTCTAGTACCTGGTGACTAGATGCTTATAGTGGTGAAAATCATGAATGTCTCCAACAAACTCAGAGGAAAACTATAAATATTTGCACAAGAGATAGAAGAACAACCACAAATTATGTGGAAGGCCATTTTCTTAAGTCTCCTTGACCTTGTGTGGAATTTTATTGTGATATGCCATTCAAAACAAGAGCATAATCAAGTGTATCCTTGTGCCTCCTTGACCCAAGAGACATTTGGATTTAATTCGTGAGGATCTTTGGTATTTAGATTTAATAATTTGTATTGAATGTTAAACCTAAACTTATCGTAATGGTTGAAAAAGAATATTCTAACCACCACCTTGTCCAAATTAAATTTAGAAATTCTAGGTTTCCACTACCTTCACCTCTAAATTTGGCAAGCAATAATGATATGAATTATTGCAGTCTTATTAAACCAATTAACATAATTTTTTCTACAGCTATTTGCAATGTTATAGGAATGTTATGGGTGTTTCGTTTAGGATTTGGGCTACAAAAACTTCTCATAAGGATTTAACACCATAATTTCATAATTAACATTGTATTTCATTTTTTTCATTATAATGTGATAATGGCATAAGTAGCTTTATGCATGTGCAATTTGCAACCTTACAATAAAAACATTGATTACAAATTTATGTGTAGCTTTTGAAAATGTTATTTAGCCATGGCTTATAGTATCGTTCAATGAAATTAATAGAATTCTAAGATTGGATACAATTAATAGAAATATGTCATGTTATAAGTAGCAAAATGCATGTGCAACCTACAACCTTAAAAACTATTTCAATGTATTATAAGAAGCTTGATGCATGTCCAACTTACAAACTTATTATAAAGCCATTAATTACATGTTAATTTTAGAAATGTCATTTGATTGAAGCTTCTACTATCATTTGATGCAATTTATAGAATGCAAAGATTCAATGCAATTAATAGAAAACACAAATCAATAGGAAAAATAGAAAAGCATCGTTTCATGTTGTTACATAAGTTAGGCTCTTGAAAGCATCCTCAATTATTTGTGCATTTGCAAGAGTGATGCTATGGACACGAAAGCCTTGAAAATATGACAATTATCATATTCTTCGACGTTACATTTGTAGAGTGGTGACATTGGTCATATTGAAACTACTAATAGATAATCAACACAGGTGTTTCACTACATAGAGGTTAATCATGGACCTTTGGAATGAAGCAACAACCCATGGAAAAAAAACTATTAGAACAAACAAAGAATCCAATTCAATACAAGATGTAAAATAAACTCACACACAAACTTATAAACAAACTAGAATCTTACTTTAACATCAATGTTATGAGAAATCTTACTTATAAGTGAAGTTCAAAAAAATAACCTCATATTTTCATTAAATGACATGAACTTATATAATTGCATTGAAATGTAGTGTGATTGTATCACACACAAATTGATAAAATGAAGGGGAAAAGGAACAAATTTATGGTAGACAAAATACTTTTTCACATGATTACGACTTTGCGTGACTTTTCATGAGACTTAGTTGGGAGTTCATAAATAATGTAATGAGAAGATAATTTAAAACTAGAAATTGCACCATATGTTGCAAAGGAAACGCTGTAAAGCAGTAACATAGGAGTAGTATAGAGGAAATGAGTAGTATAAAGGAAAAAAGATGTGATATGTTATGTGATTTAATTGAATATTTAACTTATAAGTAACTACTCTCATATGAATCATGTAGGACAACCTGATCCTATTCAATTACATGTATGTATTTCTCTTCTGCTATTTAGTTACATTTACAACCAGATCCTATTGAGTTACATTTATGTTACATTTATGTGTTGCTCTTCAAACGTGTCTTTCGCTTTCTCTAACTCTATCCAATTGATAAAACCTATCTATTACAATGTTGTAAGTCTATAAACTTGAAAAAATAGTTATGGGGTGGTTTCATAGAGTGAGAATTAATATTATATTCTAAAATGCATGAAAAAATAGATTAATGTATTTTTTATATTTTATAAGCCCACGTCAGGAATAACTGGAAAGGCCGGAAATGGGTTATAAGAGTTGTAACCAAGCTCCTTCTGAGAACCGCTATGATCATTCTTCTAGTGAAAAGAATTACCTGTAAGGGAAGAAACAAACAAGATCAGAGAATTAGCGAAAACACAAAACCCACTATTGGAGAGTAAGAATAGAACAAAAATGAAATTGAACCTCTGCAAAATCTTACCTTAGTTTTAACAATGCAGAAGAACCAGCAAAGCCATCTGCAAAGTTTGACATGGAAACTTCGAGTTAAATATTTTGAAGAAACTTAAGGCACATTACGAGTAAGGTGAAAGAATTCAAGAGATGTTCAGGTTCACTTGGAATTAGCTGGAATTTGCCACGCATAATGGAATGAGGGTCTTCACTTCATAGCGAAGAAGAAAGAGGGCAAACCTGTATAGTGGATAGTTAGTGTATCATGATGTTAAATAAACAAAACCTTTAAGTCATAATTAGGAAACGAATATTGATTCTAAGACTGGTAAAAGAATACAAACAACCTTCAGGTAAAAGCATTCGTATCAAGATAACCGAAGAACACTAATTAAGATTCCTCTAAGATTCATTTAGAATCACCTGGTGGTTGAGATCATTGTGTAAACCTCCATTACCAATTTCTTGAGGTTCCGTTGCAAATCAAAGAGCACCGAAGTAGGAGCGGCGGCAAATGAGCGAAGAACTCAATCCGAACAGTTATGAGACGAAAGGTCTTTTTGTAAACCCTAATTCTTTTCCTTCTTTGGATATTAAAGGAAAAATCGAGAGTGGAGAAATCCCCATCTATCGTTGGTCAAGGGCTTGACAACTCAGTAACATTAATTATCCATCATCCAAAAAACTTAATGCCAATTACTATCTCCATATTTTATCGTGCAAGTTATAAATATTAGTACATCACGACATGGACTAATTGCATCTTGTGGATCCTTATCTCTGGTGATGCGATCATTGACTAAAACTTGCGAGTTTTGTTCAAACGACAATCGTTATTCCTAACATTGAGAAGTTTCCCTTGCTGCTCATCCCTCTTGTTCATGTCTCTTTCACTTCATTGTTGGGATTTTGACTGCCGTCTTTTGGTTGGGGGTTATCTAATGCAGGTTTGTTGCTTTTTTGGTGTACTTTTGAGTGTTTTTTGTGGTCGTCTTGGTTTTCATCAGCTTTGTTGTTGTCGTCTCCAAACCAGTTCTACATGTGAATTTGGGTGTGTTGCAACTCTGCATCCTTCCACTGCATTTCTTGTCTTTTTAAGAGGATGACTTCGACATATGGACACATGGTTGACACCATGGATATTTTGATGGGATTTGATGCCCTCTTGATTTGTTTTTTTGTGGCTTAGTTCTAAGCCTTTCTCATAAACTGGTAGGGCACCTTGTGCCCCGTCTTTGAGTTTTTGAGATTACATTTAGTGGGGTTTTTTTAACCTATTGTAAGCCATTTTTTGTGGTGGGAGTTGGGTGGTTATTCTATTTTATAATTAATTTTCTAATTAATTGTAAGGCTTTATTGCTCAAATGTGTTTGAACATGTGCAAAATATAACTTTTTTTTTTCTCTTCAATGAATAAGATCATGGATTCTTTTCTCAGGAAAAAATATCCATATTGGTAGCATTCATACCAATTGAATGGTTGGTAAATGCCCCTAAGCATCAATTCATAATAAGCATCAAAACACTTACCCCCTTTAGTATGGATATACTTAATAGGCTTTGTTACAATACCCTTGTTCAATACTATGTCTTATCAATACCACATGTCCAAAAAACCACAATTCCTTTCAATTAACATTTGTCCATACTTTAAAGATAAATATTAACATTTGAGCATCTATACTACTAAAAATAGTCTATCTAATATTTTGTATATGAAAATTCTAGAAATCCTATTCCAAAATAGAAACCCCTATCAATACAATAAACTTCATAATAAACCCTTATTAATATAATAAACTTCATAACTTTTTATTCTATTTCCATAATAATTACTCATTAAATTAGAATGTATCGTTAATAATTTAATAATTGGTTGATAAATTTTTATAAGAAGAAAAGACTAACTTATGCACCCCATACATATGTATATTTCTGGTTGGATTTATTTTTCGAGGAAAATTAATTTTAACTATTTAAAATCCATTTCATAAATCATAATTACTAGATTCTTATAATTCTTAGCTATAAAGTTATAATTCCCGGTTAATATAAAGATTATTCTACTCATTTTCAATAACCACGTATTTCTGAAGTATACAATGCAATAAAAATAATGTAAAACAGAGTGAGATATACTATTATCATAAAATGAGAGTGAGATTTCATAACAATGGAAAGCCTATATTTGTAAGTTAATTTTTATATTACTCACTAATTTTTACAGACATCTATTTTTAAGTCACTCGGAGTTGGCACCACTGACATGAATAGTCCGTTGTACAACTGAACTTTATCCGAATTAGACTGTTTGCACCAAATACATGATTGTCAGCTTGTCCAATACTACTGCTACGTGGTACTGACCATTCTGGAGTTGCCACGTAACACATGGCTTGAAATTATCTCCTTCAGTTGACGTAGATCGACCTAAACTGACTTCTCCGGCCCACATAGCACGGCAATGTAAAGCCCAGGGTCAAATCTCCTAGTTGTTGTTTTTAAGGAGGACTCTGTCTAATTGGGAAACTGAAATTGCAATACTCTTTAAACTCGTAATTGGCATATTTCAAAAAATTATGATATTTGAATCAACTGAAATGGCAATTTAAATTGGAAAAGAAGAATTTTAAATGTTATCATATTTGAATTTTTTAATAATTTGATTATATAAAAATAGTTGAAATTGCAAGTTTTGCTATTAAATTTTTAAATTTAATTTCCTAAAAAGGAAAAGCCTTCCATGACCAGTCTAAACTCTAGCAGCAACTTATTTATAAATTCAAAAAAGTTTAACCTAAAAAATAATAAAAACACCCTAAAAGTTCCAAATCCTAGTATGTTTTTTTTAACCAAATTCTAACCACAACTACAGAAAGAATGCTCTGATTACAATAACGTAAGTCTTTTAGGATCTTTGCAAAAGAAATGCTATTGTGGTTGAGATGGATTTCTCATGTCCAATCGTTGTTAAGTTTTTTTTATAAGGTTAATAGTGGAAAATTGGGGCTTAGGTTTGATCCAGGTAATTATAAACATCTGATTATCGATGAATCATCATGCATCCATTAAACTCCTCGTGCAAAATATTTTATATTTGGCGGATTGGTGCGGCATATGTATAATAATATGCTTTTCCTGTTCAATCCGAATCGAGAACAGTATTCCATGGTTCTAAAAGTTGCATCATAATAACTTATTGATTCGTGCAATGCAACTCACTGAATGCCCATGAAAACAAGGCGTGGGAAAATGGGAAGAAGACGCTGCGCTTAGATTTCAACGACTCATAATGAATCTGTCAATTTGTTCACATTTTCATGCAGAACTCCTGATCATTCTAATATCTCTGTTATACCGTTTATTGATTCTAATACTTGCTTTACTCTTTCAAACAACATTAATTTTTCTGTGATGGTCTCCAAGGAAATTGAAGTGACTTTTACGGTACACACAGCATTCTAAGTTTTTGTTTAATTAAGCGTGGAATCATGGAAGCACGCTGTTCCTTCAGCTCAGAATTCTAGTTGGTTGGGTAGGAATAGTCTTTGTGTCCCTTTGAAGTATCTAATTTCAAATGTCATTAAAGTAAAGATATTCCACACTGGACAACATTATAGATTTCTTTTCATTGCAAAGGTAACCATCAATTGACAAAACTAAAGCCTTCTCCTCTACCCATGATAGCACCCTAGTTGATATAATAGAACATGCCTGATTGTTAGTCTTGCAAGTGCACCCAATCCTTAATGAAATCCAACTGTGTATACCCTTTCTAACACGCTGGCATTATAGTACATGTCACTTATTTAATTGAATAGCCTTATCAAGCTACCTGCACAAAGATACAAGGACCTTTACAAAAGTTGTAATCGCCCGAAAACAAATTATTCCAATTGGCCAATATCAAACAGTCATCAAGAACCTAAACAACACCATACAAGCATATCTACCAAATCCTAATTTGGATGCGATGCTTGTTGCATAAGCTTAAATAAGGAACATTCATATTAGCAGCTAAATCAATTTAAATTCTGTCAATTTTGAAGACATGTTTGGGGATTCTCACTATCTCCTTTGAATGAAATCTGTTCACCTAATTTTAAGGTTTTATTTGTATGTGTTTGAAACACTGCTATGGATCTCACATCTCACCTTGTTTAAGATCTCTATCAATATTCCACTTCATCAAAATCCAACCCCAAAAATAAATCAAGGATATAGGCATAATTTTATAGCATTAAAATTATTTAGAATAAATGCTGAGATAAAAAATTAAAAACAGCAATAAAAATCGAATTATAAAAAGAAAATAGATGCAAATTGTTTCACTAAAAACAATTTCATGATAAAATTAGCAAAAACTAAAAAGGTCGGAAATATACAAATCTTTACTCTCAATGGCATACCAAAAATTGGGGATTTTGAAACAGAAAACTGTGATGTTATGCCAAAAAAGCAGCAAATACAGCTACCAAAAGCCGGTATGAAATTTATGAAGATTGAGCACGAAAGGCACATAATGATAACCAATGGTAAGGGATAAGCTACAGTAACATGGGCACAAGATAATGTCCACACAAACTGAATCCAGATGAGGTAAATAAAAACAGCCTTGACAGATAGAATAAAAACAAAATCTAAAAACGTCCAAATTTTAAGATCCATATAACCTTGAAACAAAAAGCGAGGCACTTATCTACTAAAGTGAGGTCCGCCTATTCCATTGTTCAAACGCAAAGAAATAATTGGGAAAATTGCCCTGCCTAGTTCACAAAAGGCGCAAAGTTGCCGCAAGTAGCAACAAAACCCCGGTTTTGCTAGATAAGCAAAAAATGCTGGTACGTACACTGCAACAAGGCTCCATAACCTCAAGCTTTGCAGTGACTTTGGCGACGCACCCATATATGAGTTTGTTAAGATATACCATTGCGGTTTTCCCGACAGCTGTATATACGAGGTCAAATCAGTAACCGCACATATCAAAGATCGCTAAATTCTGAAACTTAAAGCCCAATCCCATTAAACATTTCAAAAGTAAATATTTTTCACCTTGGAAGGTTAAAACTTCAATTATGCCTAGATTTTAGAATGCAAAGCCTAATCTCATTCAAATTTTACTGTAAATGCATCCCAAGCTAGATATATATCTCTGCGAAAGGCGGATTTTTCAAGAAATGCTCACATCGATCACATCTTTACCGATGTTAATATTGTCCTTTGCCATTTCTGTGTTCTTTTGCAACTCTTCAGAGCAGCGGCAATTAATGTTGCAGCAATGCCCCGGGTTCGAATCACCACCGTGCTTTGCCAAAGTGCAGTCTAAAGGAGGAATGTCTGCTCCATTGTCAACGTTTGAAGAGCGTCAAGCCGCCGTGGTCGCGGAGGTTCTTGGCAGAGGAATGTCGTGTAACTGGAATGAGACTGTGCAGGACGAGCAGGGGCAATAACTAGTGCATGTGCAGCATCCACTCTCTCGGCCTGCAGACCATACGTAGCAACAAGAGCTCGCCGAGGAATTTTTCACCGACTGCAGACATAGCAACTTATTTCAATGTTCGTTTCCTGTAACTGATTAACAATGGTAACTGTTTTTAATCGTTCGGTCAATATGATTTGAATCGTCTAACATTACATTCATTCAAGGGTTGAGAATGGTACACGTAGCAATTTAGCAAAGTTGTTTTCAAATAAGTACGCTTTACAGCGTAATTACCAAGCATTTTTAAATATATTCGTTGTCTAGTCCGGTTAGGATACCTGAAAACCAGGCGACCCGTGTTCAAATCTCGGCAACGGAACTGTATTTGGTTAACATAATTGGTATTAATGTTTTGTTGAGATAATAAATTACGATTACGAGATGACAACGTAACAGGAAAACAAGTATCGGACGACGTTTAACTGCAGTTGGATGAGGACCTATATTTACAGAACATTAAATTGTTTAAAATTACGTATGGTTTAAAGCGTTGCGTTGTTACAGTAGTTTTGCTGTTTCAAAAGCCTCCCTACATAAATGCTGGAATAGCTCAGTTGGTTAGAGCGTGTGGCTGTTAACCACAAGGTCGGAGGTTCAAGCCCTCCTTCTAGCGTTCTCATTATAAAACATCTATGCTCAATTTGAGCACCCCATACTCTATAACAAATTTTGACTTTTTCTTCCATTATAAAACAAATCAGATTTTTTATCTCATTATAAAACATCTATTGTCAATTTGAGCACCCTATACAGATTTTGACCAATTTGAGCACCCCATACTCTATAACAAATTTTGACTTTTTCTTCCATTATAAAACAAATCAAGGCTTGCAAGATTTTTTATCTCATTATAAAACATCTATTGTCAATTTGAGCACCCTATACAGATTTTGACTTTTTTCTCACTACTGTTCCATTGTCAATTGGGCACTCTATAACAAATCTTGATTTTTTCTTCCATTATAAAACAAATCAACGCTTGCAACATACCTCGATGTCTCCATTATCAATTTGGGCACTCCATATGCACAAGGTCGGGAGGTTCAAGCCCTCTTTCTAGCACTTGTGTTTTAATTTTTTTTTCTTTTACTAAAAAAAAAAACTCTATGTCTCCATTGTCAATTTGGGCACTCCATACAGATTTTGACTTCTTCTCCTTCGTGTTTTGATTTTTTATCCCACTATAAAACATCCATTGTCAATTTGAGCACCCTATACAGATTTTGACTTTTTCTTCCACTATAAAACACTTGTCTCCATTGTCAATTGGGCTCTCAATAACAAATTTTGACTTTTTCTCCCATTATAAAAAAATCAACGATTGTAACATACCTTGATGTCTCCATTGTCAATTTGGGCACTCCATATAAAATGGTGTCTTCATTGTGAATTTGGGCATTCCATATAAATTGACATTGTATAATATTTTTCTCCCAAATAAATGCTTGTAGTATTTGTGGATGTCTCCATAGTCAATTTGGGCACTCTAAACAAATTTGTTCTCTCGCTATAAAAAACACCAACACATGTAAAATTTGTGGATGTCTTCATTGTCAATTTGGGCACTCCATACAATTTGTTCTCCCACTATAAAACAAATCAATGCTTGTAACATTTGTGGATGTCTCCATTTTCAATTTGGGCACTCCATACAAATTTGTTCTCCCACTATAAAAAAAATCAATGCTTGTAACATACCTGGATGTCTCCATTGTCAATTTGGACACTCCATACAAATTCGTTCTCCCGCTATAAAACAAATCAACACTTGTAACATACCTGGATGTCTCCATTGTTAATTTTAGTAGTCCATACAAATTTCAAGGATCAGCTATGGATTTTAATCCTCTTGCCACTTTGTGTTTTTGACTTTTTTCGATGTCTCCATTGTCAATTTGGGCACTCCATACAAATTTCAAGGAAAAACTATGAATTCCAATCCTCTTGTCACTTAGCCCAACCTATTTCTCATGACATGGTCAAATATATTTACTATTAAGCACTTTAGACTCTCATCCAATTGTCAATCAACTATAACACTTATCTTTCATGAACTATGGTACTTCTTCAGGCTTTCGTGTGAAAAGGAAAAAAACCATTTATTTACTGCACAATGTTTCAAGGCTTTTCTTTCACCCAAATTTAGAGGGATAGAATCGAAGAATATTAGTTTCATGTTGGGAATAATTGAGAGGAGAAACACTTGCCCAAAATAATCAATAGGAAAAAATAACAAATTTCCAACTTTATGGTGTTTTCCTCAACTATTGTGGATATCCAACCATGGTTTTACCCTAAAAAACATCTTATTTCCTCTAATATTCTCAATAGCAAGTCCCCATCCTCAACACACTCTTACCAGCCATAATTTTGTGGGATTCTCTTGTCATTTCAATGCATAAATAACCATAGTTTCCTATAGGTTCCTTCATAAACAAGGAGAGGGAGAATGCTCCAATTTGGATGGAGTGGAGAATGCTCAAGGGAGAGGAATACCAAATAATGAAATGGAAGAATAATAAGAAGTGGTAAGAAGTTACCTTTTCTTCTCATTACACCTCCCCCTTTTGAAAGATATGACATCTTGTACTTGAACTCACATAAGCTAAGTCAAAGATTGATGGGAAACATTTAGTAAGAAAGTACAGGTAATAAAGTTTCACCTCAAAGGACAAGTATCAATTCAGTCGCCCATGCACCCTCTTTCCTCTTCCCCTCTTGTGGTAGCATGGTCCCCTTATTACTTCCTTAATCAACTTTTTTTAGTAGATAATATACTATCATACCCCCAAAGAAGGGGAAGAGAGTGACAAAGAGAATACATGGTGAATGTGTTGTAGAATGAAATTAGACCATTTTTGGGGTACATTGCATTGCACCATGGCTACTCACCTTCTTTCTCATCAACTTGACATTCCTTGAATTCCTTCAGGTCTAATTGTCCCATGGACATAACCTCCTTTCATTGTTTTTTCTAATTTATCTTAATAAAATTTGTTGAAACACTATGAAGTTCTTTGTGTATCATGTATTTGCTTATTTTGCCTCTACTTGTTTATAAACTAGCATAGATCATTCTTAAACTCGAATCTACCAAGCATTGAGAGGGATCAAAACTCTTACAATGTAAAAATTTTAATCAGTGAATTCCATATCATGTATTAATGTCTTCGTATTAAATGACAAAATATTTCACCTTAAGAAATTTGATCCATCTTGATGCTTGATAAGTCTAGCTTTAAGATGGATCTATGTTGGTTGATTTTTTAGATGTTGTCATGCACATAAGTACATATATAGATTTATTTTTGTTTATTTATTTATTTTTTGTCATGGAATGTAACGTTACATGATAACATATCCCCATACTAATGTAATTAGAGGAAGAAGAGAGATCACGAGGGAATTTTGGGACATCAATAGACATGAAAAAAATTAAGTGACATATAAGGATCAATCTCATCCAATGGTTTATAAAATGAATGAAACTACATATATACCTAAAGGTGTCCCGGAAGCACTAGAAGAAGTTAATAAAATTTTATGTCCAAGATAAGGTGGTTAAGTTCTCATACTAGTGCACCCAAGGCTTTTATGATAGCCATAATATTTCACAATATTCATCTATAAACAAATATGTTTCTCCTAATAAATCTCATAACAACCTTAGAAAACTAGCCCATATCACCATTGTAGCTCAGTCGAAAATTAATAGGTCCCTATGTGAGTGGGAATAGATGAGTTGTTGATCATTGATGGATTATGTGAAGAATGCAAGATCTGATTCCCAACATTCTATTGATATTAATGGTGGGGATTATGAAATAAAACTAAAATGAATTGAACATTATTACTAATTTATGGAACAAAATATAATAATTATGATTTAAAAAGGAAATGGGGTGACTAATAAACTTAGTGTTGCAGTAAACAATTATATGTTCGAGTTCAAGTTGTTTTGATACAATGTTTCTTGTATTAATATGCAAGGCTGATTATAAAGGACTATATATATTAAAGTTTTATATTCATTGCTTCCATTTATTTTTAGCTAAATTTATCCTTATTGGTAAGTACAAATGAAAAATCAATCTTGGTTGCATTGGGTAACTTAATTATTATGTTGGTTTTATTTATGTATGCAATAGTCGTAAGCTTTCGATTTGTGGTAGTAGACAATATAATGAACTAGGTAGACACTGCCTTCTGATATTCTGAAAATGAGGTATGTATAAAACAAATGACATGATAGAGGTTAATACTAGGAGTGTTCAAAGCCTTGCAATAGAAAATATGTATTATCATAATCCCATGACATCCTTTGTGGTGCCTAAACTACATCACTTGATAAATCTCGAATACAAAATACCCAATTCCTCCTCATTGTTATCTTCTCTAGTACCTAGTGACTAGATGCTCAAAGTGGTGAAAATCATGAATGACCCCAACAAACTCAAAGGTAAACTAGAAATATTTGCACAAGATATAGAAGAACAACCACAAATTATGTGGAAAACTATTTTCTTGAGTCTCCTTGACCTTTTGTGGAATTTTAATGTGATATACCATTCAAATCAAGAGCATAATCAAGTGTATCCTTGTGCCTCCTTGACCCAAGAAACATTTGGATTTAGTTCGTCAAGAAATTTGGTATTTAGAGTTAATAATTATGTATTTAATGCTAAACTTAAAATTACCGTAATGGTTAAAAAGGAACATTCTAATCACCACCCAGTCCAAATTAGGGTTTGAGCTACAAAACTTCTCGTAAGACTTTGACACCATAATCTCATAATTAACATTGTATTTCAAATTTTTCATTATAATGTGACAATGTTATAAGTAGCTTTCTGTATGTGCAATTTGCAACCTTACAATGAAAACATTGATTACAAAGTTATGTGTAACTTTTGAAAATGTTATTTAGCCATGGCTTCTACTATCATTCAATGAAATTAATAGAATTCTAAGATTGGATACAACTAATATAAATATGTCATGCTATAAGTAGAAAAATGCATGTGCAACTCGATGCATATCCAACTTACAAATTTATTATAAATCCATTAATTACATGTTAATTTTAGAAATGTTATTTGAGTGAACCTTCTACTATCATTTGATGCAATTTATAGAACACAAAGATTCAATGCAATTAATAGAACACAAAGAGCTCTAGAAAAAATAGAAATGCATCGTTTCATGTTATTACTCATAAGTTAGGTTCTTGCAAGCATCTTCAATTATAGTGGTTGTGCATTTACAAGAGTGATACGATGGACACAAAGCCTTGAAAATATGACAACTATCATATTATTCGAACTTACACTTGTAGAATGGTGGCATTGGTCAGATTGTAACCACTAATGGATAATCAACATAGGTGTTTAACTACATGGAGGTTGATCATGGACCTTTGGAATGAAGCAACAACCCATGGAAGGAAAACTAATGGAGCATAAAAAAATCCAATCTAATGCAAGATGTAAAAGAAACTAACACACAAACTTATAAACAAATTAGAAGCTTACTTTGACATCAATGATGTGGGAAATCTTACTTATGAGTGGAGTTCAACACCAAAAAGGAGAAAAATAATCTCGGCCAGTTACATTTTCATTAAATGACATGAACTTATATATAGTATGTAAATGACATGAACATATATATAGTATGATCGTATCACACACAATTTGATAAAATAGAGGAGAAAAGAATCAAATTGTGTAATAATAATAATTTCTAAAGTAAAAGTAAAAATAGTAAACAAATTACCATAAATACTCAAAATTATTTAACAAGAAAGTTTACAAATTAAGATAAAATTTGTTCAATTATATATTATAATTTACAAAATATTAATAATATTTTATAAAAAATAAGATAATTATAATATGATTTTAATAAAATTTATCAATTATTGTCAAAAAAATTTATTAAAATATTTCAAAAATTAAATATTATTTATTTTATAAAATATTCTTTTAGAATTTTTTTAGTAATAATCATATGCAATAGAACATTGTCCACTGGTTTCGAATCAAAAAAATTGATAATGTTTTATTGCATGTGATTATTACCAAAAAAATTCTAAATATATACGATGAATCACATAAACCAAAATTCCAAAAAATTATTTGGTAAAAAACACACTAACTTAGAAATTCAATTAAATTTCATAGCAATCCAATTAAGTTTTATACCAAGCTGCGTAAATATACAAGCCTCCAAGGTTAATTGGAAGTGTGTAAGGATGGTAGACCCCTCAATGATTTTTGGCCTTTTGTTAAAATAATACAAAGCATTTTATACTCTATCCATCATCTTTATTTAGTTATTCCCTCACAATATTATTGTAATGTGCATATGACCAAAAGCCACTTGACATCTCTCCTTCATAACGTTATTGCGATGACCAAAAACTATTTGGCATCTCTCCATAATGTTATTGTGATGTGCGTGTTGCGTCGAATTTGCTGATAAAAGTTTAGCACATTTTATTAATTTAAAGGTTGTACTATATCACAAATAAA
The DNA here is from genome assembly GCA_034641835.2 of Pinus albicaulis. Classification (NCBI taxonomy): domain Eukaryota; kingdom Viridiplantae; phylum Streptophyta; class Pinopsida; order Pinales; family Pinaceae; genus Pinus; species Pinus albicaulis. The sequence continues at coordinate 835,425,583 of CM076575.1, forward strand.
TATAAAAAGTAAATTACGAACTTCGATGATAAATTAAATCATTTATTTAAAATACATGTTTAAGTAGAGAAAAATTAATTGTAGAAGATAAATCAGAATCGAACAAAGCTACAAGTAGCGACTGCCTCCCCTTAATGTAAATATAGAAATGTTACAATTTGAGTTTGAGTATGTTTACGAGTAATTGTTTTCAGTGCATTGTTAATTCACTTAGTAAAAACATATGGATAACACTTTAAAATTGGAATCTATCACGTTTAAAATGCTCAATCATAGATTAACTAATTATAAATATATTATAGTTAAAAAAATAAGTTTTTATTTACGTTAATTATAATGTAATACTTAATAAATAAATAAATAAATAAATAAATATATATATATATATATATATATATAGTAGATATTTATTTTGTTCAATGTGCCACTTCTCTTTAAATTATTTGTGCTAATAGCTTGTTTATTTATTATTTTATATTATTATGTTTATTTAATATTTATACTATTAAATATTGAACTGCAATTACAAAATACTCTTAATTTATATAATTTTTATTAATGTAAATTTAGTAAATTATGATAAATAAATATAATAAATTATTATTTTTAAATAAGTTTCCACTTAAATTATTATTATCAATAATTTTTTGTATAATATTTAGGTATGATGAAGTTCTTATAAATTTAATTTGCATAATATTTATACATCTTCTTTTACCTGCCCCTTAATGTAAATATTGAAATGTTGCAATTTGAGTTTGAGTATGTTTATGAGTAATTGTTTTCACTGCCTTGTTAATTCACTTAATAAGAACATATAGATAACACTTTAATATTGGAATCTATCACGTTTCAAATGCTCAATCATAGATTAACTAATTATAAATATATTATAGTTAAAAAATAAGTTTGTATTTAGGTTAATTATAATTTAATACTTAATAAATATATATATAATAGATATTTATTTTGTTCAATCTGCCACTTCTCTTTAAATTATTTGTACTAATAGTTTGTTTATTTATTATTTTATACTATTATGTTTATTTATTATTTTATACTATTAAATATTGAATTACAATTGCAAAATACTCTTAATTTATATAATTTTTATTAATGTAAATTTAGTAAATTATGATAAATAGATATAATAAATTGTTTTTTAAAATAAGTTTCCACTTAAATTATTATTATCAATAATTTTTTTATAATATTTAGGTATGATGAAATCCTTATAAATTTAATTTGCATAATATTTATACATCTTCTATACTATAAAAATTTATTTTTACTTTTAAATAAATATTTTATTTTATTTTTAATTCTTGCTACTTAGTTTAATTTAATTACTAATTTATTTTGTATTGTTATCATGTAATTAGTATTAGTTAAATGTATATTTAAACTATTTAAACTATATTGAAATGAAATAAAACTTATATGGCTCAACACCAATAGCATTATTAATGCCATTTGGTAAATCCTAATTAAGACAAGTAATAATCTATGCTATCAAAACAGAAGTATTCATCCATGCACGTATATAGGGAAAATATGGATACCATCCATTTCCCACCGTGCCAAAAAGTATTAACAGGCATTAGAGAGATTCGAACCCTGCTCGATCGTACCACTTCCCGCGTGTCATTTATAAGCACCATAAGTATGTTGATGAAGAGGTGCAGGAACGAGTGGCATGCATTTATTCCATTTGGACAAGAGAAACTTAAGCAAACCCCAAAATATATATTGCATTTTGCAGGAAGTGAAGACTTGGCAGCTTGTAATGGTCTTCGGTGGGGCATGGTTTAGAAAACCATTTCAAATGAAGATGCAGAGTTAGAAGGCGAACGGAAGCAATAGAGTGGCGAAGTGGCGAAGTTTGAACCAGAACCAAAGTAATGCGAAGTAGCGATGGTGTTGTTGCGATGCGATCGCAATCGCAATCGGCGAAGTAAGTATGCGATGAAGGAATACGGGTCCGAAATTTATAAAGAGGAGTTTAATTGGCTATCGGGTCCATGGGGATCCATCGCAATCACAATCAACGAAGTAAGTATGCGATGAAGGAATACGGGTTTGAAAGTTATAAAGACGAGTTTAATTGGCCATCGGGTCCCTGGGGATCCATCGCATTGGCTTGGAGGAAGAGCAGTGGAGCAAGCCATTGAACTTAGCGATAGCGACAGTGCGATTTAATCGCAATCGTCCGATCGGGTAAAAGAATGCCTTGGGCATAAATATCATTGTTTTTGGGTGATATTAAAATAAAAAGTACAGTACAAATCCAACAAGGAAAAATTGCAATTATATAGTGATACATAATAAAAGCCCGGTACCCATCGAAGAGTAATGGGAGCAGGTACACAAATAAATGTAGCAGCAGTCTGTACATATTTTTAACTAAAATAATACCCAACTAGCTTTCGCATTTTAATATCAAGGTGCTCCGAAGATGTTCTTGTTTGTTTTTTTTTCCATAAAATACATTTAACATTTAATATTGAGCTACTCACATCATGCTATATTGTACTTTTAGCACAATTTACAAAGCATTTTCCAATAACATGTTGAAAGTATGGACCACCTGTTTTTCTGGTTTCTATGGGGGGTTAATTTAGTTTTTAGGGTTGATTTTATATGAAGGGGTAATCTTGTCTTTTTATTTTTTTATGTTTGGTCTTATATTTGACCTTTTTAATTTTTTAAATGTTGGTAGTTATATTTTTGGATTATTTTATAAAAAATTTCTTATTTTTTACCGTTTTTTAACTTGTAGGGTTTTGACCGTTGCTTCTCTCTTCAGGTTATAAATGTGTATGTCAGATCAGCCAGTCCTCATTATCCTGATGATGAACTACAGTTGGTAGTTCGAAACGCGTGGTTCTAAAAATTTCGTATGTGATTTCCTAAAATATTTATAATTAAAATAAATTAAAATAATTCAAATAAATAAACAATAAAAAATTTCAATGTTTTACTATAGAAAATTATCAAAAAAAAATTCACATAGCCAAATTAATGTCAACATCAAAAAAACTTGATGCATAATAATAACAATATCAAATAAAACTTATTCACATAACAATCACTCACCCAATGATTTGACGATTTGTTTGCAATTAACAATAAAAAGTTAATAATATTAACTAAGAAAAATAAATTTAAAAAAATAAAAATAAATAAATAATAAAAATTATTAAAGTTAAATTATGGTAAAAACATAAATCTTTTAAAACAAAATTGGTCCAATCAAGAACAAACTTAATGCAATAACCTGCAGCCGTAGATATAGGTATAATAATAAAAACAATTCAAGTTGAATTAGGTAAATAATTAATGAATGATATTTTATTTTTTGGGTTTATTTATATAATTTGTATTTGAATTGATAACCTTCTTTTAAAAAACGACATTTACTTCATAGTTATATCTATTATCACCATCTGCCTATTTTCTATAGTTCTTTAAGGTGCTGCATCTAGTACTTCAGTGTTTATGCACTGACGCGAACAGCGTTGCAAGTGTACGATGGCGCCCAAGAAGAATCATTGCACAATAAGGTCCTTTTTATAATTTGTATTTGAATTGATAACCTCCTCTTAAAAAATGACATTTTCTTCATAGTTGGATCACCCTCTGCCCGTTTTCTATAGTTCTTTAAAGCTAGCCTTATATCCTAGTCTATCGGCCTATAAATGCATTGAGGGAAAAAACGGCTACTGTCAGATTAAAGCAATAAATGATCCTACGGTGGCCATTTTGTCTCTCGGTGCATTTATGGGCTGATATACTGGGATATAAGGCTTGCCGTTCTTTAAGGTGTTGTATCCAGTACGTCAGTGTGTTTATGCACTGACGCGAACAACCCTGCAAGTGTACGATGGCAGCCGTCCATAGGTATAACGTTATGTACATGTCAGTGGTGGTAGGAGTACACGATGGTGAAATAACATAAATGAATGGCACAAATTTCAAAGCATTTTGCAATAACATGTTGAAAGTATGGACCAATAAAAACTCAGAAAAATAATTTTAAATAATTCAAATAAATAAACAATAAAAAATTTCAATGTTTTACTATGGAAAATTATCAAAAAAATTTGCAAACAGGAAATTAATGTCAACATCAAAAAAAAACTTGATGCGTAGTATCCCGCTGGGCAGGTACAATAACAATATGAAAGAACAAATCGATTATTTTATTATTTCAATGGAAAGGATTTTTACAACATTTAGGAAGGAAATTTTGGAATAAATTTTTGGCCTCCTATTTGCTACGGTTCTTTATATTTTCCAAAGTATGGTTGAAGATTGGCTTCTTTATTTTTGGTGGCTCAAGGTATTGGTGAATGATACTAAATGGTGCCCACAATCACTGTGGTAGCGTGGTTGATTATAAAAATTATAACATTTCATTATTCTCAAAATATGAAAATTGATAAACTTTTGAATTTGCGAATAAAATGGTCTTTGATAAAATCATAGAGAATAAAATATATTTATACAATGGTATCAATTTCAACTATTAATTTTATTTTTATTTTTATCTTTTATTTTTTTCTAGTTCTTTTTAAGGAGTAAGTCATAAATCCACTTTGGGATGGTTTTGATCCATAAACAATATGGAGTAAGTCATAAATCCACTTTGGGATGGTTTTGATCCATAAACAATATTAGTTTAGAGAATTCATTATTGTTAATATTTTATTAGGTAATTCATGAAATAAATTTGATAAAGTTATACTTAAAAATCATAAATCTACATTTAAGGTTTATTTTTCTTTAGACTTTTGGATTTATAAATTATTGTTTGTTATATATGTAAACAAATTATAATTATGCAAAAAATAGAGAACAAAAAAATAAAAATTGACACAAAATATATCATGGGAAACTTTTTTGGGAGAAAACTAAGCTCGAAAGTGAGGTCACTATGTTCTCTTTCTTTGAATAGAAAATGGTTGCGAGTACGAAGAAGTAAGGCTTGTGGCCCGTGGGCTACTACAATGCATTGATCCTCTCAGTGTGCTCTGTCTCTATCCCTCCCCGCTACTCAACTCGTTTATGGAACAAAATGCCCTTGAAAAGAATGGAACCCCCTTTCCTCTTAGTGGCTTGGTTATAACACAACCCAATAGCCTACTAGTGGTTAGGTTTGAATCCTTCGACTCTTAACTAGAGTTATAATATCGACTCTTCTTGATCATGATCACATGGCTATCCTTCTTGCATGAGTAATGGGGCCTAATGTGGCATCCTCTCAAATTATCGTGGATAAAACAAGGATGTCAACTTCCAAGTAACATAATGTTTGCATGTGGGCTTCAATTGAGGTGATTCTTATGTCATTAGAAATTTCTCTATGTGTAGAATAGGAAAAAAAGGTGTTACAGTAAAGCAATAAAAATTTTCTCCTAAAAAGTGTTGTTTGATGCCTCAAAATGCTCCTAGAAGGTTTCTAATTTGCTAAACTAGGTACCACTGGTAAAAATGCTCATGTGAGTTGATTCCTCTATGTTTTCCACTTTGGAAGCATCGAGATGGATGAAAAGCAATATATTGATCCAATGCATATCACACCTCCCCACCTTAGGAATTTTTTGGTCCCCAAAAGCTTCTACTGAATGAGGTGTGAAAATTTTATCCCCTGTCTTCTCTTGGGTGTACCACTTAGCTTTGTCCAGAATTTTTCCTTTTAGGTCAATCTGTCAAGGTTCATGATGCCCATCTCATATTTTTGTACCTCTTCTACAAAATTGTATCTTATATCAACTATGCCTGAGCATCTGGTGTCAAATCCTTTACAGAAGATAGGATATGTTCTTCTTGATCTAACATGGAAGGCTCGTAGAATTTTAGATTATCTACATTATGCATGTATGGGGGTATACTGAGTTTGTAAGTGTTGTCTCCCACCTTTCCAGTATCTCAAAGGGACCTTTCCACATAGCTTTGATTTTCTTATGAGGGCCCTGTAGCCTCTCCTTGTTCAACTATAACCATATTATGTCTCCCACCTTGAACGACTTATCTTTTTTGTGTTGATCATGCCTATTCTTATATTTTTCATGTGACTTTTCTTGTCTATCATTTACCTATATATGGATCTTCCTGATCTTCTCAACATTTTTTTTCTACCCTTAATATATCCCCTGTAATATCCTCCTCCCTTACTCTTCCTTGATAACCATATTCAATATCCAAAGGTGAAGGTGGAAAATATCCAAAATAAGTTTCAAATGGGGACTTACCAGTGGAAGTGTGGATTGTTCTGTTACAAGAGTGTTGTGTATATGCTATATTTTCATCCCTAGTATTTGAGCGGCTTCTAATTGTAACCCCTCAAAATATGCATCAAATTCTTGTTGACTACTTCTTGTCTACTCATCTATCTAAGGAGGAATGTTGTAGACCTCATCAACTTCGTGTTCATAATCTCCCACAATGTAATCCAAAATGCACTGAGAAATATTATACCCCTATCTGAAATGATGCTCCTTGGTGTTTGTTGTCGTTGTGATAAACACCCTCCAAAAATTTGCTTACACTTGGATTTTGGAGCCTACTAAGGATATTGTGATCTGTCATTCTATGGCCACTTTGTGGTTATATAATATTTTGTAAAGTATTTATTCCTCTTCTAAGTGTAAAAGTCACTTGCTTATGCATGCTTATTTCTTGAATAATTCACAAGTGCACTTCTTTCGATTCAAGCTTACATAGGAACTACACAACTCTTGAAGGTAAGGCTTGCACAATCACTAGTGATGGTGGCTACAAAATCCATAAGAACAATGTACTGCGCAACACATTTCAATAGTTAGTGTGCAATCTCCATTTCCAATCTCCCTCAATTTGTTTGTGATTGTACTTCTATTTTAGTGAGTTTTTTCAATTGTCTCTCTACCGCACCTTTGTTTTTGTAAGTATCACTTTCACATTCGCGACTGTCGTTTTGGCTTGAGTTCATTTTAAAAAGTGTCGTTTTTATGTTATCTTCACTCTGGCATGTGTTTCTTTCACTTTCTTTAATTCATTACAAGTGTCGTTTGCACTTTTATCTCACTTTCTGAAGTGTCATCTTTTGGCATGGGAACTGTCGTACATCATAAAAAGGGGAGTTATGGTTCACGTCAAGGGTAAAATTTGGTACTAATGGGTCATATTTATCATATAGAAATGTATTAGACCCAAATTTTTGTGCATGGTTACACAAGTGTCATCACTGTCATCGCAAAGTGTACCCTAAGTGTCACACTTGGAGGAGAATATTGTTTTGTCATTGCATTAAAGGGACCATGTTGTTTATGAGTGTTGAGTGTTCAATGTTATGTCATCGGTTGTTATGAGTGTGTGATCATGTTCAAGTCTTGCCTTGGTTTCATATCTACTCCACTACTCCCATACTTAGCCAAATTCTGGAAAGTCTCCTACCCAACTAACCTTGACCTCACTCAACCCCCTGGAATGGTGCACTGTGCAGTGTCAACCCTCAAGTTGATACCTTACCTCCTGGAACTACACAATGTGTAGTTACTACCCCCAAGCACTGTGCATTGCACAATATCAATGCTTAACCATGGCCCCTTGACCTCCTCAATTGCATAGTTCATCCTCTCAGTCATCCTCGTTTTGCACACTACGTAGTGACAAGTGTTGAAATTGTAGCAAGAAAAGGCTTCATTTGACTAGTTCCTTTGTCAAATGGAGAAAATTATATTTTCCACATCAGCAAGATGACTTGGATTGTAGTTTGCTGGAGTGGCATGGCTTTATCTCCTAGTTAAATCAGTAAATTCGAGTTTGTAGGCTAGAAGTAGACTTGTGCATCAGTTGATTGCTAAGATCTAATAATCTAGTGGAGTTATTGTTAGCTGAACTCAATTATCTGAGCTCCAGTCATGAATAGAGTCAGTAGGAGTTCAGTTGAGTAGTTGTAACCGTTGTTAACTCATTGATCTCTTAGTGTGACTAATAAATTAACTAAAAATAGTCCCAATCATGTATCAAATTCGAATTTCCTAGTTGAGTGGATTGAAAAGTCACATTTGTATTTATAATTATATATTATTGAGTGTACATTTCTTTTTCACTAAGCATGTGATCAATTCTCCTTGGATTTGCACAAGGAAATATGGAATTTCCCTATTTTTTAGGAGCTTAATTCCTCCAGGATTGCGCAAGGAAATAGGAGGTTGGATGAGGTTTGAATTGGCTAAGTGTTCGTCAGAGCAGGTCAGGAACCAATAGAACAATTTTGCATTGTAGGGTGTGCTTCAGAGTTGAATTAAGTCATTATAATTATTTCTCTTTTTCATTTTAATTAATGCAAAGAAACATAGGGGTTTTTCCTAGTTGGGTTGCGTTGTAAAATCATTGTGTTCCTTGTGTTTTGATGGTTGCATGTCATTTCATGTGTTTCTATCATGTGTTTTCCTTTCTGAAGAATAGTAGAAGAAATTTGTGTCTCTTGCTTTAGTTCGATTTCATTAGAAATATAAAATTTCTTGCAATTTATACATGTTATCAGAGCCTCAGAAGACTTCATAGAAACCTTGTTCTAGATATTCTCTCAGAGAAATTTTGATTTGAAAAAATTTTGGTGCAGATTCTCTTTAGTGCAGGAAGGATGTCTTTCATTAGATCAAGGTTGGAATATGCATTGGAGGGCACCTCAAATTCTTGTGCTTGGAAATGCAGGATGGAAGTTGTCCTGGATGAAAATGGAGTATGGGAATATGCTCAAATTGATATTCCAAAACCATCAACATCAGATTCACAAGCACTTTCTCAGTGGAAGAAAGACACAACAAGGGTCAGGAGGATTATTCTTGACGGTGTCAAAGAACATGTGGTTTCAAACTTTCATGGAAAGGATACTCCATTTGCAATGTGGAAAAATATCATATATCTATTCCAGAGCAGAATTGATGCCAGGAAATTTGCATTGAGAGATAAAATTAAGAGAATTTGTATGCAGAAAAATGAAACCATTCCTTAGTACTTATCCAAATTCACTTATGTTCAAGATGAACTTGGAGGAGTAGGAGAAAATGTGCCATCATCTGAACTTGTGAGCTTAACACTCCTTGGCATTCCAAAATCCTGGAACAATTATCAGTATTTAGTTAATGGAAGAGACAAGCTACCCGATTGGGAGAGACTTTGGTCTGATTTGGTGCAAGAGGAGGTCAAAAGAAATACTAGAGATGTTGTCACATCCATTGCAGATGAGGAAGAAGAATGTGCTCCAGTTGGAAAAGGAATGAAGGCCCAAGTCATGGCAGAATCTAGCCAGAACAATGGCAAGAAGAAGGACCTCAGAAAAAAAATGTTTTCACTGCCAAACATTCAAACCCTATGCCACCAGGTGTCTGCACAAGAAATCCAGCAAGGATCCTGCAACAGGAGTAGGAGGAGATGCTTTGGAATCTCAATTTGAGTTATATTTCACCATATTTTCTTGCATTGATAGAAAAATAATAGGAATTGAGTGGTACCTAGAGTCTAGTGCCTCATATCATATGACAGGAAACAAGGAATTATTTAGTATCCTAAAGGAGAAGGATCTCAAATTGCACATATAATTTCAAGATGATGGGAGGTATAGTATCAAAGGAATTGGTATTGTTACCTTTAAGATGGAGTCAGGCTCCCATCTTCACTTTAAAATTTAATGTTGGTGCTTGGGCTGAAGAAAAATTTGATTTTTGTAGTTGTATTTGAGGATAGAGGTTAATATGCTTTGTTTAGTAATGGAAAATATTTTCTGAAGAATTTTTATACTAAACAAGTGAAACATATTTGTGTTAGAGTGAAAAAAAATCTACAAGCTAGAGGTATATTTCACCATGCATGCAACCATACCTATAGGAGTGAGGTGGGGCGATGTAGAGCCTTAGTCCCAGAGTTGTAAATTTGGGCAGGTTCCATATGAGAGGAGTAGAAGTTGCATTATACCCTTCTCATGGATAATTACCCTTGCTAGAGGGGCCCAAAATATTCAGTAGTAGGAGGATCAATGTTAGTTGGAGCAATTAGATATTGAGGAGAAAAGAGCAATGTTGACAATAGAGCAGAAGGCTCAACAACAGAGTCAACAACAACGTAGATTTCTAGTAGACAATGCAGATACTAGTAGCACTTTGATGCTCAAGAGACAGTTGCAGCTCAGAGACACAATTGATTCAGTACTTGGATGCTTCTCAGTTGTAGTTGTTGTAGAAGAAACAACAATGGTGAGAGGTAGTGCTACCGTACATTCCTTCAGGAAAAGGATTTGGGTTGAGCATAATACTTTTCTTGCTAAGAGGGAGTGTTGAAATTGTAGCAAGAAAAGGTTTCATTTGACTAGTGCCTTAGCCAAATGGAGACAATTAGATTTTCCACATCAGGAGGATGACTTGGATTGCAGTTAGCTGGAGTGACAAGGATTTGTCTCCTAGTTAAATCAGTAAATTCGAGTTTGTAGGCTAGAAGTAGAGTTGTGCATGGGTTGATTACTAATATCTAGAAATCTAGTGGAGTTATTGTTAGTTGAACTCAGTTATCTGAGCTCCAGTCATGAATAGAGTTATTAGGAGTTCATTTGAGTAGTTGAAACATTTGTTAACTCATCGATCTCTCAGTTAACTGATCAATTTACTAAAAATAATCCCAGTTAGGCACAGGATTTCGAATTTCCTAGTTGAGTGGTTGGAAAAGGCACATTTGTATTTATGATTGTATAATGTTGAGTGTACAATGATTTTTCACTGAGCAGGTGAAGAATTCCCCTTGGATTTGCACTAGGAAATAGAGAATTTCCCTATTTTTTAGGAGCTTAAATCCTCCAGTATTGCGCAAGGAAATAAGAGGTTGGTTGAGGCTTTAATGTGCTAAGTGTTCGCCATAGCAGGTCAGGAAGTAGGAGAACAATTTTATGGTGCAGGGTGTGCTTCAGAGTTGAAGCAAGACATTGTAATTGTTTCTCTTTTACATCTGAATTAACGCAAATTAGCAGAGGGGTTTTCCCAGTTGGTTTCCCTTGTAAAATCATTTTGTTCCTCGTGTTTTAATGGTTGCATGTCATTTCATGTGTTTCTATCATGTGTTTTCCTTTCTGTAAAATAGTAGAAGAAAACTTTATCTCTTGATTTCAATTCAATTTCATTAATAGTAGAAAATTTCTTGCAATTTCTACAACAAGGCTCAATTTGTCATCTCACCTCCTTGAGTTGCGCAATTGTGCACTCCCTAGGCATCTCTCTCTCCTATAATGTGCAATGAGAAACTTCAAGGCTCAAGACTACCTTACTGAGCTCCTCAACTATGAAATTATCTTTCCCATTCCCCCAGAACTGTGCACTACGTAGTCTCAAGCTTCATTCCATCACTCCTGGCCCCTGGAATTGCGCACTGCGCAATCCCTGAGTCTTCCTCTTATTCCAATACCCAATTCTAGTTCAATCATCATTTTCATGAAGCAAGCTAGACTAGGAGATTCTCGCACTTATGTTGTCTTATCATGAGTGATTTCTAGTTGCAGGTATTGTACTTTGTCATGACACGATGTTGATTGAGGAGAATAATAAGGAGACCTAGTAGAGGACACTTATGAAGCTGCAAGTACAATCTGAATATTGAACAAGAAGATGAAGGGACGCTAGTTTATGACTGAAGACCAAATATTAGGACCACATGAAGACTCCATACCATTTAGTCCCTTGGATGGTGAAAATTAAGAACAAAGTAGAACTTTCATGACTCATGAAGTATTGAAAAGACCTCTCATGAATATTGAAGACAAAGCAATAAGAGAAACAACTTGGCATTGTTATTCCATAATGGTTTCATAATGGATTCCATGACATCATTGTCAGGTTATGAATTGTGCCAGTGTGATTGCAATTCCATGTGTTTCCATGTGTCTTGCCACATAATTTTTGGATGCAATGATGTAATTATCAAAATAAAAGGACAAAATGTAATGTGTGGAAGTCTAAGAGTCATATATGGAATATGAAAAGTCACATAGTAATATATGGAAAAAAGAGTATTTAGGAAAAGTCCAAAAGTCATATAGAAGTCTAAAGGTCACAATAGAATACTAAGATTCATGGGGATATGAAAGGTCATTCCTCCTGTTATAAATACACCCTCATAAATCGATCAAAGGGTTTTGGAGGCTTAGCCTTTGGAGAGATAGCTTTGGCTTCTCTATTTTAACATGGGAGAGAAGATCATTCTTTGGAGAAGCAAAAATTGATTTAATGTTCAACTTTCGGAGCTAGTGGCTCGTCATTGTAACTATGTACTTGGATATTTCACCTAATAATCAGAAGCTCAATGAGCCAACACATTTTCATGTATGTATAAATAATGTAGTAAGACTATTATTTTTATTTTTGCAGTATGTGTTTTGTTCACATGTACTAAGGAAATTGAACTATTTCGGTGGCTTTGGTACTTATCTTATTGAATGTGTGTTGTATTTTATTTAATGATCGTTGTGTCTATGTGAAATAATTCTCTAGATAAATAAAAATTATTTTCATGCTCTCATGTGTCCCTCTTAGGTAATTACTATTAATTCATTCTAGAGACTCACCCCTCTCTCTCTCCCCTCGTGAAAATCTCCTTTTACACATTGAAATTGGTGTTTCAAAGTGTAAACTTTCTTGTTGATTTCAAAGGTCATGTGCATACTCTCTTATGGTATTCATTGCAACTGAGGAAAGCTTTAGAGTTATGGTAGTTGGGTTGATATACTGGATGGGGCTCCTACTATACTCCAAATGGTGTGAGGTCTAATTGGACTTCACATTGAGGAGACCCCCTTGGTTGATGGATTTCCAACGCCGTCAACAATATCCCAAAGTGCACCCATATTTGTCCAAAAAAAAATTGCTTCTTACACACTGATAACACACATCTTGCTAAAAATTTCAACTACCATGAACATGTAGTCATGCTCCTTATTGTTTTTTGGTAAACCTCCCATAATTTCCATGGAAATTCTTTCCCAAGGAAGAGTGGGTACATGTAAGAGATGATATAGACCTTGTTTCCTATTACTATGCTTGTTGGTACAACAAAGCATGCATCATTTTATGAACCTAGCTACATGTTCTTGCATCTTGGGCCAATACACATAACTCTTCAAGTTGGCCATTGTATTCCCTATACCAAATTTCCTCGCAACCTTGGAGGTGTAAACCTCTCTAATCAGCTGCAAGTGATCCCCTTTAGGAACACATAACTTATGTAGCCTATAGAGTAACCGATCCTTGGAGATGGTAGTCAACTATGAGTCACCATCATGCACATGACTCTGGATATGCAACTACTAAAACACCTCCTTGAATTCATCATCCTCTAATTATGCTTCTTTGTATGCATCATGGGTGAATGGATCCATCTGCATCAAAGTTCCCAAAGATATGATATTTGATGTGGGTGGCCTTAAAATCATTTCAACAAAAAAATTTGAGTTTACCTCCTTATATTTGATCACTAAATGAAACTACTATAGAAACCCCATCCACTTGTAATGTATGGTGTGTTGTAGCTTACTCTGGGCTTGCAAGTATTGTAGTGGTTGGTGATATTTGTGGATTATTGTCTCCTTTTCCATCACATAGTGTTTCCACCTCTTCATAGCTTGCACTAGGGAATATGGATCATTTTCATAGGTAGGGTAGTTAAGAACCACCCCATGAAATACTTAAGAATGGTAGCATATATACCTTCCTCCCTACATCAAGACCGTTCACATAACATACCCACTTGCATATGTCTCCACTTCAAAGGGCTATTGCAAGTTCGGTAATTCCAAACTGGTGCTTGACTAATCTTATTCTTTAGCTCCTCAAAGGCCCTTTGCCGACTCTTTCGCCATTGGAAACTATTTCCACTTGTTTTTATGGCGTGGATTGGTGTTTCTACCATTGAAAATGAGGCTATGAATTTACTTAGGCACTTTGTTTCCCCAATGAAACTCCTAACCTCACAAACATTAGTAGGCAACAACCGTTTCATGATAGCCTCCATCTTGGTAGAATCTATTTTCAGCTCTCCTCCACTTATCACATACTCAAGATACACCAACAATTGTTGTGTGAAATTACACTTCTTGATATTTTCTAACAATTGGTGCTTCTTTAATGTTTGCAGCACCTATGTCAAATGTGAGATGTGCTCCTCCCATGTAGAATTGTATACCAGTATAGCATTCAAGTATAAAATAAAAAATAAATCTATAAAATGGTGTAGTATATAATTCATGAACCTCATAAACATAGTTGGTGCATTATGTAGGCCAAATCGCATGACTAACCACTCATAAAAATCTTGCTAAGTTTTGAAGGTAGTCTTCTAGGTATCTTTTTCTCTAACTTGAACTTGGTGATACCCAAACATTATGTCCAATTTGGTGAAGCATTTTTCTTGATACAACTAATCTAGAAAATCATCTATTCTAGGAAAGGGGTACCTGTTATTGAGTGTATTTTTTTAACACCTTTAATCTATACACATTCACCAAGTCCCTTCCTTCTTTGGCACGATGTTGATGGGTGACACATATTATGGTTATGTACTTGATTGAATGACACCTTCTTCCAGTAGTTTTTGCAGGTATTTCTTCACCTCATTTTCTTATATAATAAAATATTTGTACAACCCAATGTTTGGCGATGGGGAGTCCAACAATAGCTAGATCTCATGCTCCTAGTCCCTCCTGGGTGGTAGCCCTTTAGGCTCCTAGAAAATATCCTTGTATTCCTATAGAAAATCTTCCAATTTTCGTTTCTATTTCTTAGTATACCTCTCCAGGGTTGTATTTTCTCTTACTAAATCTTCTACAAACTAATTTTCTCTAAAAAATATTAAAACATATTTCTTGTTGAATTTGATTAGTTTCTTGGCTTGGTTGGAACTTACCAACAAAATCTTTGACTCACCCTTTATGTGTGTCAATGGTGAAAAAAATTCCATCCTTCATGAGGTTGTATTGGTTGGCTCTTTTCATGAAGATTACATCTTGCATGTACATATAGGGAATTCCAAACACCACTCCACATACTTTAATGGAAACTGCATCTAGTTCTACTTCATCAATAAAATCAACATTGATAGAAAAATCTATTTTTTTAGTATTTGGTTACCTTTATTTCTACACCCTTATTTACCCAACCCAATGGATATGGGCTTTGATTATCACGAACTTCCAATCCCAATTTTTTGACTACCTATGCTACAATGAGATTCATCTATGATCCCAAGTGAAACAAAAAATTAATCTTAGTATCTCTAACCTATATATCTATAAGGAAGATCATGATCTATTCATTCTCTTCTTATTGTTTAAGGATACTCGGAATAAACTCCTTTTCGATTGATGTAAATATTATCTTCTCATACACATATGAGTTGCTTTCAACTTGGTTGCTCAAATGAGTGGCCATGAGATTATTATTCAAGTATTTTCTTTCTTTATGTTCTGTGGGTTAAGCTCTAGATGCAACTTCCAACACATCTCCTTTGTATTACCATCAATGTTACATTGGTTGTAGTGGTTTTTGGGATCTTTATGCTAGTGTGTTGTGGTTGTCATAGTTTTATCTTTTCCCCCTTTCCACTTCTTCTTCCCCTCCTTAGAATCATCTTGGTGATCCTTATGCTTCAAACCACTTGATTTCCCTTTCTTTTGGCCTATGTTCTCTATGTATTTTTCTTGTACACAAGACTTGTCCATCAATCGAGGCTTAAACAACATCACATGATTTCGAAGATCTCCGTGTAGACCCTTGAAGTAGTGTCATCGGATCCATTGGTCCTCTACATACCTGATAGGGTAAGTTTGTGACTTTATGAGGGTTTTAAATTCCTTCCACTTAGTCACTGTAGGATATCTCTCCAACCTTAAGGTCTTTGTGTGTCTTTACTTTTAGGTCACGGAATGGCCATTTAATTTAAGTTTCACAAATAAAATATTTTTTTCTTCCTCTATATGATGTGTGAAAATTCCTTGAAATGCAACAACTAGAATTTATTCTTCTAACTGATTAATTATGAAATTTATTTTTATGGAAAACAACGAATAAATCACACTACAATTTATTCACAATAAAAACATTGTGGAAAATTTAAACTGGAACATAGAAAATAGATGTACACACACAATAAAAATGACACCAATATTTTTGGACAAAGGTCCCCAGAAAACCCAACTGGGAAAACCGGCACAGCAGATGAGGGTTTATTTTATTAGATGCAACAAAAAAATTTCTTAGGACAATATTTGGATGCCAATTTATCTATCCTCCAACAATGATATCAAAAAAAAAATTTGGAGGCAAATTATATCCCTCCGCAAACAACTCGACCTCTCTCCAACTACTCTGCCTCCTAGCAATTCACACTACTGGACTGGAAATGTGTACGACCTATCTTGATAAATGCGTACATCCTATTATCTGGATCTAATTTAGTCATCCTTCCTCCCTCTTCCACTGTAATAAATTCTCTTGGCATTATAGAGCTCGATCTGACCTTTGGAAACACTCTAAACCCTCTTCTAGCGACTCGCATTGGGTTTCTTGAAACTCGCACTTGCTATTCAGCCTCCCTGCTCTGCTGCTCTGTTGATGGAAATCTATGTTGGAATACTCTCCTATTTCTCCCTCAATCTCACTCCTTCCTTCCTTCTAGCTTGAACTCTTCTTCCCTGGTCGACCTTTGATGTTGGATAGCTCGATCTGCCAAGGAATTCACTCTCCTCATGTGTCGCTCTCCGTCCCCATCGTCCTATTCTTATAATATCTCATTGGCTCACCAATAGCCATGATTAGATCTTCATCAATGGATAATATCATATCAAACTCAATCTGTGTGAGTTTCTAGAGCATTCTCACCTTTCCTTAATTATTTGCGATTAATTAACAATTTTTCCTAAGTTAAACTTAGGAAAAATTTAAATGATGTCTAATTAATTTAATTAATACATTTCACAAGCTTATCTTATGAAACCTTTTTCTGGGCTTTGAAGATATCATGTTCTTAGCCTCTCTGGTACAAATTAAGACTAGAATACGTGTCCGATGCTACAAAAACTAACACTCCCTCTTAGCAAGGAATGTGTTCTATTGTCTCCACCCATAACATCTTCCCTCATGTTGTTGATGTTTGAGAACTATGACAACCTGTCACTACCCACCAAGACATTGTGCATACTATGATTAATTTTCTAACTATGTATCGGAATCACCTTGCATCTGTGCTGCTACTGACACTGCATTGTGCCACTATGCACACTTGCCAACTTTTCTATGCACTGCATTTGATCTCATGTTGTTGTTTCCACTGCAACTAATACAACTGAGAAGTATTCTACGGATCCACCATGTCCCCATATTGGCATTTCAATTGTCTCCTAAGTCTTTGACTGCAACTAGTATCTACAATGTCTCTTAAGATCTGATTGCGCCCTTTGACACTGATCCTCCTGCTACTGAATATTTTTGGTCCCTGATAGCCAAGAGTAATGATCCATGAGGGAAAAATTGTTTGATGATATCCTCCTTGGACCCTGCCCATAATCTCTGAACTCTGGGAACTAGCATTCATGGTATCCCCACCTCTCTCCTGAACGTATTTCTGCATACAAGATGATTTTTTCCTCCAATCTAGAGGACAAATCATCTATTTCTATTGAATTTATTGTATGCTACTCCCCCTTCTTGCCCTTCTTATTCTTTGGATACTAGGTATTGTAGTAACCAAACTCACCACACTTGAAGAACTTGATCCTAGATAAATATTATTCTTCTTATCTCCTCCCTTTGAGCCTTTTCCATGACTAGGACCTTTCTTCACTTTCCCCTTGGTGAAAAGGACCATGTTTTCCTCATCATTCTCTTCTTTCAGTGTCTTGATGTAGTTGTTGGTACCATTCACGAGACTAAGTCTCATCTCCTCCTGAGTGAAGTCACTCCATAGATGATCCCAACTAGGTAGTGTATCTCACCCAGAAATAACTCAAACAAAAGTATGCCACTCCTTAATGAAACCATTGGGAGTTGTTCTAACAAGCTCTCTATCTATTGGTTTCTCCCCAACTACAACCAACTCATCTCTTACATTCTGAATCCTGGAGAGATAGGATGTAACGCCTCCACCCTTCTGCATTCTAGTAGCCCTCAACTTCTCCTTCAAAAACATCTTTCAGTTCTTGAAAATATCCTGATAAATTTTTACGATGGCATACCACATTTCCTTTGTTTTATTCTTTTATGAAACATGTAGAATGATATGATCTAGAACCCCATTGAGAATCATCCTCTTATATTTCACCATATTATTGCTATAGTTCGCTAGCTGGTATTGATCTGTAGGTATGGATATATCTTTCTCTACATATGTCTTGAGACCATGCTCATCTAATAGGAAGGTCATCGTGGCCTTCCAAATGCCATAGTTAGAGGCTCCATCAAGCTTATCCTGATCACGGAGTCTTACTGTGACCATCTCTGCAAAACTCAAAACTAGGAAAATAAACCTGGAAGCTCCCTCTCTTCCTTGCGACCTTGTTGTTGCTACTCACACTCCTTGAGGAATGTGCAAATATGCTTCAGCTTGCCTCCGAAAATCCTTCTTTGGTCAATGTACTGCTTTTAGTTGCTCACTAAGACTACTCGCTCAACCTTTCAAATAACCTTTTCCGGAATTGGAAAAATATTTGTAATCTCAGCAACTCGAAATGGCTACTACTATAAAATCACAAGGCCTGATGCAACTGGAACTCTAGAATCTCCTCCTGAAAACAGGATCTAGAAACCCTATGATAAAACTGGAAGTTTCCTCTTGTGTGTGCTTTTCTCTTCCACCCAACGTTGATACGTTACTGCAAAACCTGCTCCAAACCAATTATGCCTAGATATGCATAGTGAAATCACTAATTTACTCACCTAAAACCTCTATCTGACAACTCCACACCTGCAAATCTTTGAAATTGAGGTTGTTTGACTTTTTTGTTGGCTGAAAACTGAAAAATCAAACCCATGCCTCTACAATTTGCACTCTCTGGTAGCCTGCGTATATCTAGGATAAATTCACTCAGAAATCCATTTGAACTATAAAATTTTCTCCTTCTCGCTATTGAGCTTCTAGTATGATCAAAATCACTCAAATACCATGTGAAAATTCTTTGAAATGCAACAACTAGAATTTATTCTTCTAACTGATTAATTATGCAATTTATTTTCTACGAAAAAAAAATGAATAAATCACACTGCAATTTATTGGCAATAAAAATTCTATGAATAATATAAATTGGAACAAATAAAATATATGAACACAAAAAATAAAAATGACACCAATATTTTTGGACAACAGTCCTCAGAAAAACCCAACTAGGAAAACTAGTGCAACAGATGAGCGTTTACTATATTATATGCAACAAAAAAATTTCTGAGTACAATATTTGGATGCTAATATGGCTATCCTCCAATAATGATCTCAGAAAAATAATTTGGAGATAAATTCTCTCTCTCTGCAAACAAGTCAACCTCTCTCTAATTGCTCTTCCTCCCATCAATTCACACTACTGGACTCGAAATGCATACGTCTCGGCTGAATAAATTTGTACAACCTACTAGCTAGCTCCATGTGATTTTTCCTTTCTCCCTCTACCATTGGAATAAATTTTCCTCCAACAACACTGCAAACCCTCTTCCTACAACTCGTACTAGGTTCCTAGTAACTCACATTGGTTATTTGGTCTCCTTGCAAAATTATTTCGGCCTCCCTGCTCTACTGCTCTGTTGCTGGAAATCTCTGCTGGAATACTCTATTGCTTCTCACTCAATCTCACTCCTACTTTCCTTCTAGATCAAACTCTTCTTCCTTTCTCAACCTCTACAGTTAGATAGCTTTCTCTGCCAAGGAATTCACTCTGCTCATGTGTCACTCTCCATCCCCATTTTCCTACTCTTATAATCTCTTGTTGGCTCACTAATGACCACGATTATATCTGCATCAATGGATAATATCATCTCAATCTCAATATGTTTTCATTTCTAGTGCATTCTCACCTTTCCTTAATTAATTTCTATTAATTAACCAGTTTTCCTAAATTATATTTAGGAAAAATTTAAATGATGGTTAATCAATTTAATTAAGGCATTTTGCAAGCTTATCTTGCGAAAAAAAAATTATGGGTTTTTTCAAGATCTCATTTTCTTATCCTCTCTAACACAAATCGAGACTAGAACACATGTTCGATGCTACAAAAACTAACATGATGAATACAAAAATATACTTCTAATTATTGTGACTAGTGATTTGGATTCAGAGTGTCAATGTAACCTTCATACGAATTGATATCAATAAACTTCACTTCCATTTTGAATAGGGAATGTGAATAGTTCATGACACTCGAACTAGGTTGATCTTTTTCAGGCTCTTTCTTTGGCTTCCTCTTTGTTTCTTCATGATCTCTTGATCCCTCCTTTGATTGGACCTTCGTGTTAGAACCACCCATATTCCTTGAATAAACCAAGCTTATTGGTCAATGAAACCATGAGGGGATCTCAATCTACCACCCTCTGTCCATTGGGCTACTACCCAGAATCTCATGGGGGAGCTACACATCTACGACCCCGTATCGAGCAATAGGATATCCAAACACACAGGGGAGCACATCTCAACCCTAGAATCACATCAGAGAGATCAATCTCAACCCGAAACTGCATAAGGTGATAAATCTCAACAAAATCTTATTACTTGTTGATCTTCCCATCAATGATCCTGAATAGTCATGTGGTAGAACACCTGCATCATAATCGAATTGAGTTGTAAACCCCCAAGTACACTCTCAACCAGTTGGCCAGCGGTATTCCCGACAAGCCTTGATTGTGGGTATAATGCCAACTGGGGTATACTTTGCATAGACCAGATAGGGGAGCAACATATCCAACCTTATGGGTAACAGATAGGGGTGATACCCTATTTTCCAGAGATCCCTCAACCCTATGAGCCCTCTATCTCAATTCCACACCCAGGGAGCTCAAATAGGGGAGGAAGTGTTGGCTCACTTTCCTCGATCAACGATGCTCTCTATAGATCAATAACATATCATTGTGCTCATATCTGATAATCATCATGTATCAAGAGAAACTGTCTCCTATTCATATAGGACATCAAATCAAATATCATGTTAGAACAAAATTTACATATATATCACAAAAAGGATATCATAATCACCCTCCCTCTCAAGTAGGTCCCAACCATAAGCCTAATCTTATCTCTTACATCAGGACTATCTCAATATATGAAGGTATCTCAGTCTCAGTTATATATGGGATTATATTCCAATCGGATCCCACTCTTTGACATCGCAATGTATCCATGTCATATTTAAAATTTTCTCAAACATCTCTCCAAAAATCCTCTTCATCATGTCTCATAGCTTTCCATGCTAGCAACCTCAGTCATGCTTAAAGTTATGAACTTCTTATCCGAAACCATCATGCAATATCTCATATTAAGATAGTACTCGTAAATAATAATCTCAAACATCATCAATACATTCATGCGGACACATATCATAGGAAGAATGTCAAAGATAGATCATCTCATGTAAAAATATCTCGAAAGGTGCTTAGTGGCAACTCTATGTGTATGAAGCAGCTCAATCATGAATCGACTCAGGTTCTATGTACAACATATATAGACAAGTTTTTAATCAGAAGATCAATGCTCCAATCAACTGTCGGTTTCCAAGTCAAGTTTCAACAATATCTCTTCAAAAATTCTTCAAATTTAATCGGAGTGTCCAAGGATTTTCATTTCCACTTTCAATAGCTTCACAATATATTTATATTCCCAAATTCAAAAATCATGCCATGATTCATTACTTTAAGATCTAGAATCCATATCCCTCTTAATTAGATCATCTGAGGCTCATTATCTATCAATATTAAACCATCATCATATACAACCAAAACCAAAATCAAAATCATACCTTGGAACATTTCTGAAGTAGAGTTTTGGATCAACACATCATCTTGGATTTACCAAATAACTGTAAATGCGAACATATACTATGCTCTTCGTAATAATAACACTTTACCAAATCAATATGTTCAGTCTTAACACAAATCAATATCGTGCAATCAAATAAACTAAGTCATCTTATCAAATTTTATATGCTAGGATCGTATTTAATATCAAAATCATCAATATCACAAAGACGTATCTCTTGCACTGCAGGATCGGTAGAGCTCTCATCAAATCATGACATCATATAATACATGCCAACTATTTTTCATAAGAAATATCAAACAAAACTTCATCCAAATGTCAAGTCATGACTTTATCTATGCCAACAAGTTTTCATTTCCAAAACAATATTAAGTCATCCATCATACTATAAGTCACTAGATGCAAATAGGTATACCAAGAATAGGTTTCATCCATTCATTGTGAGATTACTTCACAATGACACACGCCACCATTGTGCTAAGAACAAGGAGGTCAATACAACACCATTATCGAATACCAATATTATCACTAAACTACCATACCCATATAGCATCGCTATCAAGGCAAACCATTAGTCGTCAAACCAAATCATTAGTCATCGTGGGTAAAATCCCAAATTTTCTATCATAGTGAGATATTTAGTCCATAACATATTTAAATCATCTAGTCAAATTTAATTCCTTATCAAGCATTATTTCAAAACTCCAAACACTACTCATCTATATCAAGAAATCATGTCAAACTTCTGTGCCATTTAATTTCAATGGTTAAATCATACGATAAAACTATATGCATATCTCGGCCATAAATTAACACAATTTTAGTCTACATATTCATATTATAGTAAACACTCAAACTTCTCTTCTCATATAAAATTCATGACCGTCTATGTCGAAGGATTGACATTCTTCAAGTGAACATCCGATTTTAAGCACCAAACTTCATTTTGTGTGTCCTGGGCTGCATAGTCGCACCCATCGTCTTCCGTTTGGTTTGGAGACTATATCCTGACCCTTGATCTCACTTCAGTGTGGCTAAGAGGCTATAGTCACACCTGTAAGCCTTCTTCCATGCGACTGAGGCTTAGAGTAAGGGAAAACTCTCTTCCCTCAAATCAGATCTTTGTTACAGATAAACAATGTCAAATATTTGTCTATTCATGGCCATAAATCATACTTCAATAGTAAAGAATATATAATGCAAATGATAATGAGAATCTTATGGAGATATTCTCCCTCTGAATGGGAATATACTTAAGTCATCTTTATTCATGCCATCAACCTGTCTATAATGTTATCATGCATCAAAAAATCGGTTAGATCATAAATTCAAACATATATCCATTATGGTCATAACATGTTAACATCAGCTACTTCATCATCATATCGTGACATCAATCTTTTGCCAAGGGTTATTGTCAAATATCTTAATAGGAGCATAGTACAAAATTACTTATAACTCAGCCAAGTCAAGGCATTCAGTTTTTACCACATGCCATTGGTACTAATCATGTCAAAAACATAACCATGGTAAACAAAAGATCTTGAATATCAATCTCATAGTTATACTTCTATCATCATGGCTACCATGTTTTTCACAGACAATATCAATAGTATCAAGTTACCATCTACTAGAATTAAGATGTTTTCCTTCTCTATGGGATCAAGATAAAAATGATAGATGTTAGCCAAACATTATGCTAATATATCAAGGATCAATATTAAGTAGCTTCATAGAATCAAGAAGTTAATTATGTCTAAAAGGTAAGATACTTGTTCAATACCAAGTGCATTATTTCATCATAAAAAACGTTGAATCCAAATCACTTTCGTGTGCATGAGACTTTTGTGAAGGAGGCATTCTCATCATACCTTAGGGCTTACCTTGCCATTCAATATTACAGCTGAAACATAACATTGAAACAATGTCCATGCATACCTTGTAGTATTTAGATACATGTGCACCTTCTTATTTTACATAGGCAGCTTGTAGCACTTTGATAGTTTGAAGGTTTCTGTGGTGTGAGTTTTGAGATGGGGGATTCAAAATCTCCACAGTATCCATTTTTACGTCAATGTTACGTTTTGTAGCACTTTGTCATCTTTTTGCCAGGTGCCTCGGTTTCTAGTTCTTCTCTTTCTGCACTAGTCATGATCCCCAAGAAGGATCCAATTATCACAACTCATCAAGAGGTTAGAAGCATCCAAATACTCATATATATATGCATGAAGAATAATTAATAATCAAAACAATAGTAAGATCTATTATGCTAAACAAAAGTAAATACATATAGAAGCATCGTAAATAAAAAAGTACTTATCTTCAATGAGAGGTGATCATCTCCCTCTTGAAACAACCTTCAAGAGTCATTACTGTCCATTGTCTATATGACAGTGTTTATCTTACTATTTCAACTAAACTCTATCAGCAACCAAGCCTAATAGCGACTATCCCATCTAGGGATTCATCATATCTGACACAAGTGCTTGAGCATCTTCATATTGACCATACTAGGGTTTCTAGATTGCAAATCTCAAATATTTGTCATATACCATGGTTTCTCTCAAACCATAACCTCATAATATCCATCAAACCCTAATACACAAATTTTCTAGGGTTTCCTTCAAACCCTAGAATTCTTTTAGCTCTCCTCACTATCTTGATTCCATCATTGGTGCCATTATAGGGGTGATCTCCATGACTTTTCTTCAGCCCAGATCTAATACCACGTTTTTTTTCTTAGGGTTATATTGTTCTTTGCTTTGATAATTTCATTTCATCATAAACACATTACATTCACCCCATAGGATCATAACATTATTCATATTTACATCATTATTCTGCAGCATGTGTTAATTTTAGATAACAATGGTATGTTCTATTCTTTAGAGAAATTTACTTCAATCTTTCTTATTATCCCAATATTAATTTCCATATGAGCGATCACATTAACTTGATAGTAAATGCAGATAGAACATAAAAAATAAGCAGAAGACAAGACAAGACAAGAGGACACAATATTTGCGAATGCCAGGGAAAAACCCCAATGTGCAGAAAACCATTTGATCAAATCTTCTTATTATTGTTCAAAAGTTTTGCAGAGAGAGAGAGTACATCATACAAAATTCACTTGCCCAAACACTGTCAAAATAGTCTAGTCAAACAACAATCAACATGATGCCCTAACTAGAAATTCAACATTGGTCAAACCGGCAGAAATTCTCCTCCAAAGTAGCTCAGTCAAACCCAATCAATTCGGCCTTCAAAGATAGTCAAAGTCAACCCAAAACAGTTTTGAAAAACTCAGTCAAATTTGGTCAATGCAAAGTCAACATTGCGGTCAACGCAAGTCAAACGACTCCAAATGTCTCGAATTGCGTGCCAAATAATGCGGCCTATAGAGATCTTATTTCCTACATGAAAACCATAGTAAAAAAGGTGGAGTTGATCCTCGGTCAACGCTGGTCAATGCACTTGCAATTAGCCCAAAAACAATGTTGAAATTTCCTCCTGAAATTTTCGGTCAACCTTGGTCAACGTTGTGAAGAGAAGCAACTCCTTTTGTTGTACGACCCAATCAAGAGAGGAGAGAGAATGTGTGAGATGTGATGATTTCCAAATGAGAAAAATTTCTCTCTTATTTATACAATTTGATGAGGAGTGGAGACACATCTATTGGGGCTTCATGAGCCTACATTAGACTTCTGGTCGACCTTGACAATTTGCACATGTGTGAGAATTAAATTCAAAATCACACTTCTTCTCATCCAAGCAAGATGATCTTTAGAGTGGAGTTTGGCCCTAGTTGTCAATGTTAAAACTCGCTCTCAACTAGGGAGAAATCTACCTTCCAATCCATCTTTCAACTTGTACCATCTCTGTCATCCCTGCACTGCTCTTCTTTGCTAAACTACAAATAAATAATGAAGAAGAATTTGATCGAGAGTGAGTCACAAGACCTTGCCACTCTCCACTGACCCAAAGTCATTCCAGAGGTAAAACCTCAATAAGATTTGATCCCAGATCAATTTATTGAACACCATGCATCCTAGCATAGAGAGTACGACAGTACATGATACATCCATTGGTAGTGCTATGGTCTTTATCCTCATTTCCCAACTCATTGGCCAGATGAGAGGTACTTCCCATGAGTCCCGGACAACATGGGTAGGATGTATGTTGGGGCACCAACAGGAGAAGGTGAACCATTCATCTTGCTCATATATCAACCAAGAGATGGGGTATCACAAGGGAAGGTGAACCATTCACCTTGTACACAACTCACCACTAGGGGAAGGTGAATCACTCACCCTATGGTTTCTCATAGCTCCAAGAAGTACCCCCAAGCTCCATGGCGCTCCTAGAGGTCAATGTCCAACTCATGTGGGGGACCTCGTAGGAGGGTCTGTCCATGAATCCAATTATCTCATGGAAGGTTAAGAATTTGACCTTCCTCAGGGGCTTTGTGAGAATATTTGTGACCTACTCATCAGTCCCAATGTGATGGAGCCTTACAGCTCCCCGTTGTACCATATCCCAAATAAAGTGGTACCTGATATAAATATGCTTGCAGTAATCATGGAACATGGGATTCTCTGAAAGGGGAATCCCACTTTGGTTGTTGCAGTAGATCACGGTGGTATCTAGTACATGTTCAAACAACTCACTAAAGAGCTTCCTCAACCAAACAACTTCACAACAGGCCATACTTGTTGCAATATATTCGGCCTCAGCGGTGCTCAAAGCAACCGATTTCTGCTTCCTTCTCATCTAGGATATCGAAGCATAATCTAGTGAGAAGCAACATCCAGATGTGCTTTTACAATGCACCACACTGCCAACCCAGTCAGCATCAGAATATCCAAGGAGCCTCAAATTCCTAACAGTGTATCTCAATTCATAGTTGATTGTGCCCTTGACATATCTCAAAAGATTCTTGGCAGAAATCCAATGTATGTGATGAGGCTCGACCATATGATTGACTCAACGTATTCACTGCAAATCATATGTCCAGACGGGAGTTCACCAAGAACATTAGGGCCCCCACGAGTTGACGATACTCCGAAGGATTTCCCAAATCGGGAAGAGTAGCACTTCCGCATAGCTTCTTAAATTTGAGTTCCATCAGAGTAGTCACAGACTTGCAGTCCACCATCCCAAATCTTTCAAGTAGCTTCACAATATATTTTCCTTGAGAAAGGAAAATCTCACCTTGCTTTTTCCAGACCTCCAAGCCTAGTAAGTAGTGCATTAGTCCTAGGTATTTCATCTCGAATTTAGAAGCCAAATTCCTCTTGCATTGATGAATGAGAGGGTTTGCACCTGTCAGAAAGATATCGTCTACATAGAGCACCAAAATGAGAGTTTTGTCATTATCAACCTTGAAGTAAAGGTTCAGATCAAATTCGCTTCTTGTAAACCTCAGCTTCATCATATAGTTTTCAATCCTTTCATACCAAGCCTTGGGGGATTGCTTCAACCCATAGAGGGATTTCTTCAACCTGCATACATGTGACTCTCGGTCCAGAACTTCAAACCCTTCGGATTGTTCTACATAAAATTCTTCCTTAAGCAAGCCATGTAAGAAAGTAGTTTTGACATCCATTTGATGTATATTCCATCTCTGAGAGGACTCAAGGGCAATAATCGAATAGATGGTGGTATATCGTGCAACCGGTTCAAATATCTCATCATAGTATATACCTTCCTTTTAAGAGAAGCCTCGGACAATGAACCCGTCCTTGAACTTTTCAGCGCTCCCATAAGCTCCATGTTTGATTTTGTAAATCCATTTCGAGGTGACAATAGACTTGTCCTTTGGTCTAGGGACCACATCCCATACATCATTCTTCATGACCAACTCATACTCTTCGTTCATTTCATCCTTCCAAACTTGGTGCTTCATGGCTTCTTCGAATGTTCTAGGCTCAGATTGAACAACGGTGCCAATGGAAACTAAGTACCCTTGGTACCTGTTCGGCTTCTTACTTTCACAAAATGTCCCCCTTGGTTCAATATGTCTCTCAACATCTTCGAGAATATCTCTGAGCCATGAGGGTCTCCTTTTTGAAGAAGAGGGCTCACTAGGAGGTGGATCAATGGGATCCATCAGACCTTCAACATCGGGCATCTGTTCATCCTTCAGTTATTCCTTCTTTCCTGCATCTTCATCTTTGTCTTTCATTGAAATAGGAAGATCTCTAACCTTCCCAAGGGCAGCATCTTCATCGAAGGTGACATCATGACTTATCTCCACTTCCTTTTGACCAGGCACATTGATTCTATATGCCTTTGAAGTTTCATTGTAGCCCACAAATGTTCCCTTCTTTCCAAAAGCATCCAACTTGCTTCTCTTTTCTTTCGGCACATGAAAATACATGGCACTACCAAAAATTCTAAAGTGAGAAAGATCAGGTTTCTTACCGGTGAAAACTTCTTCATGGGTTTTGGAGTTCAATGCTTGATGTGGGCATATATTTTTAACATACACGGCAGTGTTTGCAGCTTCTCACCATAAGAACTTCGGTAGGCCTTGGTCATGAAGCATGGAATGAGTAACTTCAATGATGGTTCGATTCTTTCGTTTAACAACTCCATTTTGTTCAGGAGTATAAGCAGTAGTGATCTCCCTCTTAATGCCAGCTTCCCTAAAATAGTCATTGAACTCATTTGATTCATATTCAGTTCCATTATCGATCCTCAATAATTTTATCTTCTTCCCTGTTTGATTTTCAACCAAGGATTTGAAAGAGCGGAACCACTTGAACACTTTTTCCTTCTTCTTCAAGAAGTAAACCTAAGTTTTGTGAGATAAGTCATCCACAAAAATAGCATAATACAAACATACTCCCAAAGGATTTACGAGAAACATACCAAATAAATCAGAATGGATTAATTGAAGAATGTTGGTAGTCTTGCTATCACTTGAGGGGAATGGTCCCCTTGTATGTTTCCCTTCGGCACAACTCTGACAAACACCTTCGTGATCAACTTTAAAATCGGGCATACATGTGACCATCTTCCTAGTATCGGGAAGAGCTTTATAATGAAGGTGAACAAAAATTTGGTGCCATAATCTGGATTGAAGAGAAGTGTTGCATGTCATGGCTCTCAACGGACTTCCTCCAACCTGATAAAGGTTATCAACCCTGAATCCAAGAGTGAATGCTTCTTTGAAATTCGTTTTCCAAACATGTGCCTTTCCATTAATGAATGCCACCTTGAATCCTTTGTCTTCCATCGCTGAAATAGATACCAAATTCTTCTTCAAGTCAAGTACATATAATACATCTTGTAGATGAAGGATTTTACCTTGATTTAAGTGAAGAGTAACATTCCATGTCCCTTTCACAGGATAGGTGGCATTGTATCCAAGTATGATTTCCAAATTTGTTTCCTTTTCAATTAAATGTGAGAGGGCCTCTTTGTACCCAGTGAAGTGCCTTGAGGCACCACTATCAATCAACCAATTATCCAAGGTGTCCAGAGGAGAGGTAGTAGAGAAGGAAGATATAAGATAAAATTATTTTTTCTTGTTATCTACAACATTAGATTCATCATACCTAGAGTTTCTCGATCTCTTAGAAGGTTGACCCTTTCCATGTCATGCAGCTGGAGAATTTCTCTTTCCTTTCTTATTGAACCTGTTATTTCTTTGATTTCCATTTCCCTTGAAATTGTTGTGATTGTGATCATCATCTCATGGTGTATCCCTTTTATTAGGACACTCTCTAGCATAGTTGCCAAACTTGTTGCAATTGAAGCATCTTCCCTTTCTTCCTTCTTTAAATCCATGTCTTCCTTGACCTTGTTTCCTTGGACCAACATTGTTTTTTCTTTTAGCATGAGCGGAGAATGCAGTAGGATCAATCATATTTGAAGGCATGTCTTTCTCCATCATCCTTGTCTCTTCTTGAGTGAATCTAGTCAACAATTCATCAAAACCTATAATCTTGTCATTTTTGAGGATAGTGGTATTGAATACATCCCATGCTCGGGGAAGACCTCCAAGGGAAATAAGAGTGAGCTATTGATCGGAAATAACCTCTCCAATAGATAGAAGATCATTTTTTGTTGTTAGATCGGATACTTTTGTGATCATTAAGTAGATAAATGTCTTTTTGGATTAATCACATCATTAGGATTTGATCGACGTTTCGAACCAACTAATGTGGTTCATCATTTTTTATTTCGGTAATCCTCATGAAGTAGGATTGGATGGATTATCCTCTATCCATCTTGTTGTCCTTTAGCTTGTTCTTGAGAAAGAGGATTTGGTTTGCATAGCTAGACTTGAACATGCTAACCAACTTATCATACATCTCCTTAGATGTGCCCAGCTCGGAGATGTAAGCAACTAAATGCTTTTGAATGGAATCCCTGATGATATTCTTAGCTTTGACCTCTCCTTTCTTGTACTTTGATTTAGTGGCTGTTGGTGCATTTAAAGGAGGCTCAACAATATTTCCTTGCACATAATCCATGACTTCATTTTCTTCCAAAGTTAAGTCCAGAGACATATTCCATGCATGATAATTAGATTTATCATTGAGCTTGTCCTCAGATTTGAAATAAGATGAGGAAACCATTGACCCTTGTCCTTTTCCAACAGATCTCAGTGATTGCTTTACTCACTCTTACTTGGGCTTTTTCTTCACCTGGGCTCACATACCGTGTTAATTTTAGGTAACAATGGCATGTTCTATGCTTTAGAGAAATTTACTTCAATCTTTCTTATTAGCCCAATATTAATTTCTAGATTAGAAATCACATTAACTTGATAGTAAATGCAGATAGAACATAAACGATAAGTAGAAGACAAGCCAAGACAAGAGGACACAATATTTTGTGGATGCCAGGGAAAAACCGTAATGTGGGGAAAGCCCTTTGATCAAATCTTCTTATTTTCTTCAAAAGTTCAGCAGAGCGAGAGAGTACATCATACAAAATTCACTTACCCAAACACTGTCAAAACAGTCCAGTCAAACAACAGTGAACATGATGCACTAACCAGAAAGTCAACATTGGTCAAACCAGCTGTTGGAAATATGATGCAATGTGTTGTCCTTGATGGCAACCTACTTGATGAAGTTGTCATTGATGGAAACTGACTTTATGAGTTGTCTTTGGATAGCAACCTATTTTTTAATGATGTAAATCTGATGTATCTACAGAGCGGTTCAGAAGTAACAAAGAAAGAAATTCCAGTACGTGCCAGAGTAATGATGAATAAGATATGTCACAAAGCATACGCGGGTTTGTAAAGGAAAAGTAGCTTATGTACCATAAAAGTACGTACCAAGTAGCATATGCCTATTTGCGCTTTAAATTTATAAAACCAGGGGACATGACCATGGTATTGGCCCACATTATTGAGCGCTGGATTATCTATTTGATCCCATCCAGGAATGCCATCAGCAGTTAAGTGGTTTTGACTCATGGTATTGATAAAGGCTAAAACTATATAAGGAGAAGAGGATCATAGTGCAATGCGTGCATGAGTAAGGGTTTTTATTGAATAAAAATTCTCCAAGGAATATCTGTATGGATGAAATCTTTTTTTTAATAGATTTGAATCTATGATGCACCCATGGATATAATGATCTCTAGATTTGATGATGATGAATCTATATAATGACCTACTGAAAGAATGATGAAGGACTGGCGCAAGTCTGCTGAAGAAAATGAATAAATCTGGGTAAGTTTTATAGATCTGGTCTGTTCTACAAAATTTATTTTTACCGATCTATATGCAGTTTGATGTGCTGAAAAGCGCGTATATACGCGGGTTCACTTCATGAAAAGCGTGTATGCCAGTTAGGGTTTTCTGAAGAATAAAATACACAGAAGTATATGCGGGTTGATGTGCAGGAAAGCGCGTATGTATGTGGCTTCAGAGAAGCAAAGTAGCGTATGTTATTTGAATCAATGACTGTTTAGGGTTGAGTTTGTATATGCATATCTTTCTGAAGTCTGGGTTATTTCTGATATTCAGGTTACAGTGGTCTTACTATTCTGATTGAAGTTTTGGGCAAAGTATGGTTGTTAATGTTAAGGGGTTGTGTTGAAGCTGTTTTGATCCAGTATGAAAATTGATGAAACGTGGTCTGCAGTGGGTCTGAGGGTTGAATCCTTTAGTATGGAAGTAGAAGATTTCAGCCAGTAGAAGCTGGTGTTGAAATTAGGGGGTCGAAGCTCCCTTCCAGGAGAGGCTGGTAAACGAGATCAGGGGGTTGGAGCTCCCTTCCAGTTGCAGCTGGAAAACGAGAGAAGGTTGCAGCCTTCTGTAGGTAGAAGCCTGCGTACTGGTATAAGTCTACATCAGTACAATGTTGTAAAAGGTTTTCTATATAATAAATATTGAAGACAAAGATGACAACATCGGTGGTTTTCTCCCGAATTGGGTTTCCACCTTAAATATTGGTGTTCATGTGTGTGATGCTTTATACTGTTGATTACTGCTCACAACTTCTGATTATCTAGCCTTATTCATAACTGATAAATCTG
Source organism: Pinus albicaulis (assembly GCA_034641835.2). NCBI lineage: Eukaryota > Viridiplantae > Streptophyta > Pinopsida > Pinales > Pinaceae > Pinus > Pinus albicaulis. Next base: position 835,458,115 of record CM076575.1, read on the forward strand.
TTTAAAAGACTGTTCCTAAGAAATTCTCTAAATCTGAAAGGTAAATCAGTATACGCTAGTTTCCTTCTATATTTCCGTGTGTATACGCTAGTTCAGTTCATAAAAACCGTGTATGGAAATCTGTTCAAAGAAAAGGTTGAATTTATTTTATAAACTCTAAATACTGATTCACCCCCCCCCCCCCCTCTCAGTATTTTTTTTCCAACAATTGGAATCAGAGCAGGTCCTTCTGAAAAAGCTTAGCCGCTAGAAGGAAGATCAAACAAGATGAGCAATCAAGATGGAACAACATCTATCAGGCCTCCGCTCTTCAACTGAAACAATTTAATCTTCTGGAAAACAAGGATGAGATCCTATCTTCAGTCTCTGGGAGCAAATGTATGGGCTATTTTTGAAGGAGGATATCAATATCCAGCCGCAGTACCAACAGATCCAACGGCAAGAAAGAATTATGAAACAAATGCAAAGGCAGTCAATGCTCTATTGGGAAGTCTAACTGAATCAGAATTTGTCAAATTCATGCAGCTAGATACAGCAAAGGCAATATGGGACAAAATCATTCTAAGTTATGAAGGCGATGCAAAGGTAAAAAGTGTTAAACTCCAAACTCTTAGAATTCAATATGAGAATCTAAAAATGCATAATGAGGAGAGCATTGCCAATTTATTTTAACGTCTTGATGATATTGTAAATCGTATGAGAAATCTGGGAGAAACAATAACCGAATCTACTTTGGTTGAGAAAGTTTTAAGATCACTAACGGCAAAATTTGAGTCAAAAGTTTCTGCTCTTGAAGAAAAGCAGGATCTTCAAAATCTTACTGTGGTGCAACTTCATGGCATACTAACTGCATGTGAAATGAGAAGAGGAGGACCATTTGAAGTCAAAGAAGCCGTCTTTAGAGCTTCTACAAAAGGGAAAGAAGTACAAGAGACAGAAGGATCAGGGTATATCTCAGAAGAAGATGAAGTAAATTTTGTAAAGAAACTCCAACTTGGCACGGGACGGTTTAGAGGTAAGCTTCCTTTCAAATGTTTTTCTTGTGGAAGAGTTGGTCATTATGTTTCTAAGTTTCCTCATAAAGAAACACATGAAAAAGGGAAGGAAGTAGCAAGAAGGAATAAGAATCGGTTTAGCACTAGGAAAAGTTACTATACTCATGAAGACAGTGATGGGTTATCTGACAGTGAGGAAGAATGTGAACAATATCTTAGACTTCT